>VMOF01000379.1:39062679-39307679 GCA_011764245.1 Trialeurodes vaporariorum | reverse complement strand
TATTTCAACTTAAAATCCGGCAACACAGCGCTGTAATATCTTGTAATTTTAAGAGGTCGTAAAACTGCCGCGCAGCGTCTGTTTCTTTGCTGGCAAATGCTGGATGCATAATTGTATACTGTTTAGATTGCAGGCGCAAACACGACAACAATGCATGCTTGCATGGTGCATTCCGAGATTGTGTGTGTGAGATGCAATTTTACCTCGAAATTTTAAAGCGTCAATTTTAAAGTGCCCTTGGGGCGTCTGGCTTATCTATTTTTATGTCAATTAATTCATAATAAATCCCCGCGCTCTCGTTATTTACCTCGCACCGAAAAAAACATGCGCATTTTACGTCTGCAGCGTAGCTTTGATGATGTCCCATCACTGCTACCGTTGATAGTGAGTATGTTAATGAATGTTGAATTTTAGAGGAGGTAAAAAGCTTTTAACTCTTTTAGAAGCTAGAAGCAAGCATACGGAGGGCGCTTGGAAACGTAATTCCATCAAATTTTAGCCATCAAATTTCGCCTGCGCAGTTGTTGAATTTTGAATGCATGCATGCGGCGTTTTGCGGCGAGGCATTTTATTATTTTTTTTTAAAACCAATCATTATTTTAATCAGGTGTGAAAAATAAGCCCGATTTATCGAATGCGCGGTTGTGTGAAAAATATGGAAACATGAAGATTCAGATGGATACATTACGGGATTTCGATGTCGTATTTTCGGCTTATTTAATTTTTCGCGCCCTGCGCAAGCGCATACTATACGCGCGGAGCAGCCCAGGGCATCGTACTGAAAGAGCGAGCGCCCGAAAAAAGCAAAAGAAAAGAAGAAAAAAATCACTTTGGTGACATTTTTGTGGAACGGAATCTTTATTTGTAACTGTAGAGGACTAGTTACCGGTCGTGAGTAAATGTGGAAAACAGGGCGCACATTAATTTACACCCCTGATTTGAATGAACAATATGTCTCTAACTTAATTTTCCAAAACTTTAATTCCATAACATCTTGGTTTTTTGTTTTTTTGTTTGTTTTGTTTTCTTTGTTTCTTTGTTTTTTGTTTTTTTGTTTTTTTTTTTTAAGAGAGAGAACTGAGGTACCTACCTTGGAATTTTAAAAATGAAGGTTATTTAAAACCTTTTTTTCGCGTCTTTTTTCTTATCTTATCAAAATATTTTTGACAACTTCCGGGTGCGCTTTTGATAATGCTAATGATTGTTGAATTTTAGGTGCGAGGTTATAAGCTTTTAGCTTTAAGACACATGAACGCATAGAAGACACTCGAAAACATAATTCCAGCAAATGTTAAAAAATTGTGTCAGTTCATCAGTTGTATAGTATTGAAAAATACTGTCGTTGATTTGATGGTTCATAAAATCAGCCAACATTTTAACCAATGAAACACGCCCGTAACACACTATTCCGAAACTCTAAAAATCCTATATGAAATTTTCACTGTTTTATTTAGAAAACTGAGAGTTTTACTGCGTAGAATCCTAGAAATTACGAATTTTTGGAACCTTCTAGTATCAATTTTTGAAACGAACCCATTATATCAGAATTATTGAGAATAAATTTTTTTGATTACACGGATGTTATTCTTCTTTTTTAGACTACTTACCGATAGTTTGGGTTTCTCGGAAAAGCAAGATCACGGCTCGAAGAATTCCGGATCTTCCAATTTCTAATTCCAGAACCAGGCAAGTGGTCTTGAATCCTCACGGAGAAAAATATATTGTTGAAATTATGGAACGTATTATTAAATACGAACAAATAAGAAAATTCCTTTTAAAATGACCAGAATTCTCATTGATCTAAAGACTCTTTCTCGTGAATTATCAGATCGTTCGATTCCAATCATTGAGAATTCTAGTGATTCCAAAATAACTTTCTTTTTAGTCCATATTTTACCAGCATTTTTATCTCCGTGTTGATCTTGAATAGTGATTTTAGCTACCAAAAGCCTGCAAGGGGGACTGAAAGAAAATGTAATCTGTGGACATTTTATTCTCGTATTTGTTGACATTTTCTCCTAGCTCCTCTTACAGGTGCACAACGGGTAGCCGTCGGTCACATCCCGAATTTGAAGAAAGCTTTTCCTCAAAATCATAGATTCTCCTTTCTTTTTTATTTTTCCTCTCCTTTCCTGCTCTAGTTTCGCTTCTCTTGAGATTTGCTAGAGCGCCCCCCCCCCCCCCCCTCAGTAGTTACGCCCGTGATTGTTAACCAAGCTTGTCAACGAGGTTAGCGTGCACCGAAAATTCAATGGCTGCTGCATGCATACGCAATTGCATAACCGTGAAGGTCAGGCGTTGGTTGTCGCGCTACGTTTCTTATCGTTCCCCCTCCCCCTCCCCATATACAGTGCACAGATCCCGAATGTTTGCATTTCATTCGTTTATTTGCTGTACTTTTTTTCCTCTTCCTCTGGATGACTTATCGCAGTTTGTAGGGTGTTACAGAAATGACGTTTCAGTCATCCCTCTATCCATAGGCTAATTCATGGTTTGTGGCGCCTTTACTTGAAAAGTCCTTCAATATCATTATTTTTTTCTTTTTTTTTCTCACATGTTTGATTATCCTTGACTTTTGACGAATTCGTCAAAATGTACTTAAAAATCCTTGAAAATGACCGGCTCCAGCTCGTTAGCCTGCCATTTTCTTGTTAATTTTGTTAAGGTGCCTGAGGAGTGAGGAATGGCGTTGTCGCTTTGGTTGCAAAACCGTGAGAAAGAAATGCAGGACTTACGAGGAACTTTTTTTTTTTCTTGTACTGTTCTCCTCTGATTTGTGCACCCTTATGTGAGAATCGACTTGAGTTTTTTCTGCCTCTGGAAAATTAACCAAAAAAATACTACTCTTTTGCTTGTCGGAAGTCCTTGAAATCCTGCGAAAAGTCCTAAAAAATCCTTGATTTTTCTTTCAAAAATCTGCCATGAAACAGCATGTAATTCGGTTCCGTGCTCTTTCGTAAGAAACAAGGGATAATTTTGGACACGGAAGACCCTCAGGGCTAGGCTATTGTTGGTTTATTCCTAAGAATTTTCTTGTGGAAAGCGAGACTCGTGCGTTACTTTTGATTCACCCTGTGTGTGTATACTTGCTTACTTATATACTTGCGCATTCGTAAGACGCGATTCGATGTTGGTGCACCGCGTCAATGAGTCATTTCACGCTTACTTTCAGTTGCACGAGGCAAGACTAGCAATTAGCACGGCGTTTGAATTGGCACAAATATACTAGCTCTTATACCTCGCGAACGCATATTCATTTAAAAAAAAAAAAAAAAAAAAAAAAAAAAAAAAAAAAAAAAAAAAAAATCGCAGCCGCCAACGGAATGGCACTCGTTATTCGCGCGTCGAGCAGTCTCAACGTTTAAGTTAGACGATGGTTTCGTTTCGCTTTGCTTTGATTCCGCTTGTCTCTGTTTCTATGACACCATGTAATCTTTGACCGTATGAACACCATCAATTATATTAATTATTGCTGCGGGGCAAAATACTATGTTTTATTATGAGGAACGTGTTTAAAGCTGCACTGAACAAGAAGATTACCAGAAGCATGACAGTATGTGTACTATCGACGAATTAAAGATTGTCGCGAGATTTTCACACTTTAGTTAAGGGTGTGAGTGTGCGGGACCAATCTGCAATCGTCCCATACCCGCACTGGCAACTCAGGTATGAGGAGTCTGAAGAGTGGCCGAACTGGAACCTTGAAGGCAAAACTTATTAGCTCGTGAAAATTTCGCGACAATCATTAATTCGTCGATAGTACCTATGTACCTATGTAAGGGATAAAACAATTACCAGAATTCTAGTGTTTGTACCTTAGCCCTTAAAAATTTGTAGGAAATTCTATAGTTCTTTCACCATATTCTGGTATTAACTCCCATTATTAAATACTCTCCCATTTGAATATACTCCCATTTGAATGCATGAGAAACAATCGATCATTAAGAACCGATTGTTTCTCATACGTTCAAATGGGATGAATTCATGGTTGCCTAATTGCTGGATCCTTCCATGCTCTAATATTTATTGCCGTTTTAAGTGCGCTCCGCCCCCCCCCCCCCATATCCTATTAAATAGATCCAGCCGTGCTCACTTCTTTCTTAAATATTTGAGCTCATGTTCATCAGCGTACCTGCTTACATTTGTTGCATATACTTGATGTATGTATTATAAAGTAGCTTTCTCCGAAGTCGAAAAACTATTTTTTTGGCAAGCGAATCTTTGACTACATTTGTAGCTCCTCGCACGCATTCGTAATGTTATTTCCTCAGCGCCCTGTAACGGAAGCAGAGTTGCCAGGTTCGAGCCCCCCGACATTCCGGGTGGAATGTAGCATCCGTTATTTATTAAAACTGTGATTTCGAATTTAAAACTTGAAATTTTCTATACTATACTGCATCGAAGCTGCGGCAAGCAAGTTGTGACCTCCGACCTCGGTCATTGCTGAAATGTTCAGAATTATTTGCTTGTTTTAAAATTTAAAGTCGAAGAGACAGTTTTAAAATGTAACGGATGCTACGTTCCACCCACGGAATGACCCAATGACCCCAAGCTGGTATGCAAGTAGTGAGCTCCGACCTCGGTCATTGCTAAAATGTTCAAAATTAATTGCTTGGTTTAAACTTTAAAGTCGAAGAGCCACACAGTTTTAAAATGTAACGGATGCTAGTACACTCCACCCACGGAATGACCCGATAGTTCCATCCACGTTCGGCAACGCTGTCGTTCGGCAACGCTGTGTACGAAAGGCTGTACACGGCTGCGGATTTACCTCACAGTATTGTCCCTGGTCAGAAATTGGCAAACGCGATATTGCGAATCCGGAGCTCCGTCGAAGAGGGGAGGGGAGGGGCGGTTGCTGTGTGGATCGCGGGGACCCCCCCCCCCCCCCTCCAACCGTTTCTGTAACACCTGTGATCTTCTGAACTACAGAACGAGAGTGTGCGAGACCGCCTGCGTAAGCGATTCGTGAGTATACCAAACTTCCTTGCGCGAGCGCAGTCAAGTGTCAACGAACTCTATCTGAAAAAGGGTGCGTAGAGCGAGTGGTCATTACTGACACCAAGACGAAGCGATTAAGCCCAAAAAACCTTTGATGGGAATTCGTTCTTCCAATAATCACCCATTGCCTGGACTAAAGCGCGGCGAGAGCATTTTACGCAAATCTTAAAATGGACTTTTGTGGCATTAGGACTGCGGATAAGCCGAAAACAATGAAAATTTCAGCCCTAAGAGAGCCAAAAGTGGCTATTTTACACCATAATTGACTATTATAACACCCAAAAATTCATATTTGGTACTTATGCCCTTTTTGCCGTTGAGGGTCCATTTAGAGAGAATTTTTTTCAAAATAATTGTTATGGGTCAATTTTTTAGACCACAAAGAACAAAAGAAACGACCGTTCGCACAAAAAATACTCATTTTTGAAAAATAAGAATCACCCTACCCCGGCCCCTCCATTCCCCCGTGCCCTCTACCCCCGCCTTACTGTTGACCGAGTTGAGATAAAAAGTTGCAGTTTTGACCAATATTCATTATTCCGCAGGTTTTTTTAGTCCTATCACCCCTCCCCCTCCCAAAAACGGGCGTGCCAAACACCCCCCCTCATAACTTTTGAACGAGTTGAGAAGTAAAGTTGCTGTTTGGATTAATCTTCATAATTTTGCGGATGACAATTATTTTGGGGGAGTCCAACACCCTCCCGCCCTCCCCCCCATTCCACCGTGCCCCACCCCCGTCTAACTTTTGACCGAGTTGATGTAAAAAGTTGCTGTTTGGATTAATAATCTTCAATTTTTGGATGACAACTTTTTGGGGGAGTTCGATCCCCCCCCCCCTTTCCGTGCCTCATATTAGTTTAACTTTTGAACGAGTTGAGATATAAGTTGCAGTTTTGGCCAATATTCATTATTTTGAATTATTTTGCGTTTGTTTTTCGTCCCCCCCCCCTACACCAAAGGCCCCCCTCGGCTAACTATTGAACGTGTTTTGCTAAAAGGCTGCTGTGATGTTTGAATTAATCTTCATTACTTTGGATGAGTCCCCTTTCCCCCCCTTACCCAAAAATCGTGGTGCCCCCTCCATATCATAGAATTCGTATGGGGTCTATCTAAGACATTGCGCTTCAAGGTAGACGGGGGGCTTTAACAATGTATTCTAACACGAATGGGTTTGAAATGACTGCTTGTTTTTTTTTTGTTTTTTTGTTTGTTTTTTACAATCTGTATAAATCGAGCAAGAATGTCGGATTCATACGCAAAACGGCAGCGGCAGCCGTTCAAGATACTGCTGTCCTTCTTTCTCTTTTCCCATTAGAACACATGTATTAGAAAAGTATGGAAGATGGGGCGAAAATCACGTGACTGCTCCTAATCTGTCATTTTCTACCACACGCATTCTAATGGGAGAAGAGAGAGAAGGATAAATTCCTGGGTCCTGTGTAAAAATTAGCATAAGAGATCAAACATTTTTTTTTTTTTTTTAATTTAAACCACTTTTATTATATTTTTTAAAACTTACCGTAAAGTTCACCAAAACAAATTGCCAGCCACATTTACGGCTATTGGCGGAACTGATTTGATATTACAATAATGGAACGAAGTTAACTTTAAAGATAATATTAGACTAATAACAAGAATGAAAAGAGAAAGAAAAGGAAAAAAAGAAATTGGTCGCAACCGAGAGACCAGGATATCTTCCTGAAGTATGCTCGCAGGTGCTGACGTTCCTCTTTGTGCTTTCTCGCTAAAAACACAAATTCAAGGAACGTCAGCACCTGCGAGCATATTTCAGGAAGATACCTTAAAAATTTCAAGCTGAAATACTCAAAAATAAAGCAGGTAATTGTATAATACAAAAATTCCTATAAGCCTTAATGAGTGCGAGTGAGGCAGATAGACATGTTGCACTCGCTCTCACTCACTAAGCCTAGCTTATGGCGAAATGAATTTCATAATTTACGGCTTTAATTCTAAACCAATTTCGCTCGTTTTGGGCTCAAAAAATCCACACAAATTTTTTGCAGGTGCTGACGTTATTGGATTTTGTGTCGTACCTATGGTTTCAGTTTGAAAGGTCTGAAACACGACTTTCCCCAAAAAGCGACTAGTGGCGCTATCCATCGGATTGAAATCTGGAAAAGTTTCGCCTGGAATCACCTTTAAGTCAAATCTTTATAGAAGTGAATAGTATCGCCATCTATTGAGTCATATTCTCAATTCAGACATAGAGAAATCACCTTTATCATGGACAAATGGTCTGGTTCTTATTGGTGCACGACGCAAAAAACTATGGAGAATACGAAGATATGTTAACAGTTTCGGTCCAGGACGAAATTAGTATCTTTGACTTTTGGCCACAAATCGGCGTCCAATGTTCAATACTCCATAGTGCTCCGATACAAAATCACAAGATGACTGTAAATGCCAACAAGGAGAAACAAAAACCAGAAAATCATAAAATCAAAGGGGGGGAGGAGGAAATTTTTCTCCTTTTTATTACTTTACTCCTTACTAGTTAGTAATTACTTATTTAGTTACTCATTGTTGTATTACTTGCAATGCACGCGCCCAATGATAATGCTTTGCCAGCATCCCCGAGGGTTGACAAAACGATGGGAGTACCCGTCTTGTCGATCTTATGACTTTTCCCTTTGCAACCCGCTAATGAGTACAACACGATACAACCTTTTCTGACTTTTACTGTCACCAAGGTATCCACAACTTCTTCTAAAGCATTTATGCAATCTCCTGTTTCGTGGCAACGTTTTAAGCATGAAAAGTCAAGTTTTTTTCCCATCTTATTAGTAAATGATCCTGAAAAGTCTTCGCTGCAGTGAACCAGATAAACCAAACTGACGAAAATAAAGGAATAAGCGGTCACTTGCATTATGTTGTCGGCTAAAGCTATATGGTTATTCCGAAGAGCAAACATTTGACCGAAAACTTTGGAAGTTGAGAAAGTAAAAAGCACGACGAAGGCAACTTTGATACTATACGCGAGTAACAAGATTTGGGATTAAACTTACTATCATTAATTTCGAGAGAATGAATGAGGTATTTTCCGTAATTCTTATACAGGGTGTAAAAAAAAAAAGGAGCAGCTCCGAATAACTAGAGTTTGGGTTCGAATTTCAAAAAACGCTGAAACACGGGTTCCATTATTTTGAGGGGGACATCTTTTAGGGGGGTTGCCAAATTCCAGGCCCCCCAGGGGGGCGGGTACGGGGGTCACCGCCCCCCTAAATCACATTTCTCAAATGGCGACCCCTAATTTTTATTACATAACTTTGAAGGACATCAAATTCTAAGCATTTTGGCGCAAACCGCAGGTCGATATCGTTTTTCGTGTTCGATATATCGAAAGTCAAAGTTCGATTTTGACCCATTTTCAAAAATTCATAACTCCCACTAAAAAAGTCGGAATTTAAAAAACTATTAGCTTAAAATGCGCTACAAAACAAGTCCTTTTCAGAAAAAAATACAACTGTCCAGGAAATTTGAATTTTAGGCTCCGAAAAAAATATTCAAAATTTTCGAAAATTTTGAATCGGCGATATTCTTGTAAAACGGCCAGAATCGACAATTTTGGCTTAAAACCTGTTGGCTGAGTCAAACTGAGCGATGCAATGCTCTCTAAAGTCCCCAAAACCCCATTAAAGCCCGAGAGAGAGGTGTTCCCTGACTCTAAATTTAGCGGTGTTCTCAATACTGAGTTTGATCATTTTAAAGGTGATTTTGAGACTTTCTTGAGCTTTTAAGATCTTTGCATCGCTCATTTGGACTCAGCCAACAGGTTTTAAGCCGAAATTGTCGATTCTGGCCGTTTTACAAGAATATCGCCGATTCAAAATTTTCGAAAATGTTGAATATTTTTTTCGGAGCCTAAAATTCAAATTTCCTGGACAGTTGTATTTTTTTCTGAAAAGGACTTGTTTTGTAGAGCATTTTAAGCTAATAGTTTTTTAAATTCCGACTTTTTTAGTGGGAGTTATGAATTTTTGAAAATGGGTCAAAATCGAACTTTGACTTTCGATATATCGAACACGAAAAACGATATCGACCTGCGGTTTGCGCCAAAATGCTTAGAATTTGATGTTCTTCAAAGTTATGTAATAAAAATTAGGGGTCGCCATTTGAGAAATGTGATTTAGGGGGGCGGTGACCCCCGTACCCGCCCCCCTGGGGGGGCCTGGAATTTGGCAACCCCCCTAAAAGATGTCCCCCTCAAAATAATGGAACCCGTGTTTCAGCGTTTTTTGAAATTCGAACCCAAACTCTAGTTATTCGGAGCTGCTCCTTTTTTTTTTTACACCCTGTATATACCCGAAGCACTGGCGCAACCAGGTACTTTTCCATCTCTCTCAATTACCCGTAGAATGTGTGAGTTAAAGAAAGATAGACAGAGCCCCTCTTTTTTTTATCTGCTATCCGTCCGTTTTTATCATTTTCTAACGTACATGTTTTAATTAATGGAGAGAGGAAAGAGCTAGATCGCAATTTTTTTGCTCTAATTTTTTCTATCTCTCTCATTTTTCTCTTTGAATGAGCGAATGAGTGGAAAAAAGATAAAAGGAGGGGGTTTCATCCCAGTGTCTAACCTTGTCTAACAAACATGTTTTAATGGAGAGAGGAGAGAGATAGAGATAGCATTTTTTTCTCTACTCTTGTCTATCTCTCTCATTTCCCAATTTGAACGTATGAAGTGAAAGAGGATAGAAAGAGATGGTTTCATCCCCTTGGTCTATCCTGGTCCAACTTGCGTGTTTCAATTGAGCAACAAGAGAGATAGAGAATTTCTCGTTCTTTATCTGCCGCGATGAAATTATCACAAAATCAATAAAAATCTGGAGGGGAATGCCCCTAAATCATTACTCATGTCTAGGTCGTACTATCATGCATGACTTATTGACTTCTTGTGTACTTGTGTTCCATGACTTATTGATCAGTTGAATAAATAAATAACATATGCAGGAGAAAAAAAAGTCTAATGACTTGAAAACCGCATACACGGCCCCGGCCTTAAAATGAGTTAAAAAACTAAAAAATCTTTTTTTACTTCCTGCTTCCATTTTTTGTTTACTTTTATTTTTACCAACGTTTTAACCCTTTGAAGCCAGTTGCTTCAAATTGTGAGATTTTCCTTCAAAATCTCAACTTTAAGGAGAGTTTTAAAAATTGTACCAAAATGTGCCTCTGTGATTTTTAAGTATGTTGTAGCAAATTGCTCTTTCCAGGCAACTTCACCGATTGTGCAAATGTTTGCAAACTTTTGAGAAATTTAATTTTTAGTGAGATGCTTCCTGTGCCGTCGCTGCGGCGGCCTTAGTTCGAAATAACCAATTTAGCTAATAAAGCATCAATTTATCCAACTTAAGTATGGTTTCATATGTTTTTTGGGTTGAAAATTCCAGAAATGACATCCATTTTGTAAAATATTTTGATCTAAAGTCGTTAAGTCCAAAAAGAACGAATAAAAGCGAGGATTTGCCCGATGAGAAAAAGTCATGATAGAAGATTGTCAATATTTTCCACGCTGAATTTGGACTATGCCTTTTGACTTACTTTTTGTGTTTTGTTTGTATTAGTTACTATAGGAGGAGAAAAATCGTGATTTCATGACGTATGCGGAGTAGGAAGGGAAGACAACTTGGTCGAAAACATTACCAAGCTCTCCAAAAAATCGGAAAAATGGTTCATTATTGCTACTATGTCTCGAGAACGAAACAAGAGAAATAAAATCTGTAAAGGGGGTTTTATTTTACGTACTCTCAGCTTTCTAACGAGCTTTAGTTTTTTGTAAATTTGGTTCGCTAGTCCGCGAGTTACGGCTGTTTTTCTACTCTCACCTATGGCACCCACGAGGCCACCTCCGCTCCGCGCACGCTAAGGGCTAAGGAGCTCTTTAATTAGGTGTCTACATTTCTCGATCAGATTCATTGTGATTTTCAACCCAGTACACTTACAAATCAGGAGAACATACAATAAATGATAAAACTTACGACCAGAAAACGTTCATCATGATTTGGTTCCTATTAATCAGTATTGTGCGCAAGTAATCATGAATACCCCCTTGAATAACGTGTGCGAATGTGAATTATACGAGCTGTAATCCGTTTTCTTACCATAAAAAATGCAACTGCGCCTGCGCTGCGGTGGAAATTATAAGCAACTAGTTTTCGAGTATCGTGATTTGGCTTGCAAACACTGATTTATACAGTCATTTTCAAAAATTGAACAAATCATCGTATTACGGTCTTTTGCAGGGAGTAAGGATGGACTCGTTCGACGGTCGAGCTCCTCAGCGCGCGTGGAGGACCGGGGAGGTATGGGCACGCGGCCGGGGCCGTAACTTGGGAACCAAGGCATCAAATTCAAAAACAAACTATAGCTCGTTTGAAAGCCGAGAGTACGTTGAATAAAACAATTCTTAAAGATTTCATTTATCTTGTTTCATTCTCGAGATATATAGAATGTTCCCTTTCTTTACGAATGACCTTATACTTGAACCCGCAACTCCGTTTCATTAAAAAATGATGATGAAGATGTTTTTTGGACGTAATAGTACTACAGAAGTTGTCCTCTCTCGATTGATGTGCCACACTTTATGGTTTCACAAATTTCCATTTCTGACCCAAAATGGGGGTCCCGTCTGGACCATAAATGAAACGCAAAAAAATGAAGTAATTGCACTCAGTTATAGACTAAAGTACGCAGACAAAAAATGTCCCGAAGTGGCATTCCTTTATCTCATTTGGTTCGGAAGTTATGAATTTTGTCCGAAACGCCCATAAGGCCACTGCACTGTGGGCCAGGACTTGAACGCCTCCCTTCGCTCGCTATGTGTAAATACAAGAAATTACAAGAAAAAAGTAGGGGGAAAGGGCCTTTTTCAAACTTTGACCTCCTATAACGGGGGATGTAAGAATTGCAATTTGCAATATCTCTCATCATAGTTTCTGATGAAGCGTCGAATTCTGAAGTAAAAAAAAACCCCTCTCCTCTCTTGCAAATCGAAATATTTTTTTCCGTTGATCCAACGAACGTTTTGTATTGGGGGGGGGGGGGGGGGGGGGGGTGTTACAGGAATTCCTCTCCATCTCCGGTCATTAGAACACATGTGTTCAAAAAGGATAGCAGAGTGTACTATCACGTGGACGTGCCTAACCCCTATCTCCGTTCTTTTCTATCTCACGCCTTCAAATATAGGAGGAGAGAGAGGAAGACAAATTCCCATATCTGCCTATTAGGGGGGGGGGGGGTCGCGATGCGCGGTCTGTGTGTCGCGAGATTGTCACACTTCAGTTAAGGGTGTGAGTGTGGGACTAATCTGCAACTCGGCTTTACCGTCCCACCCGAACTGGCATCTCAGGCATGAGGAGGATGAAGAGTGGCCGAACTGGAACCTTGAAGGCAAAACTTATTAGCTCGTGAAAATTTCGCGACAATCATTAATTCGTCGATAGTACCTATGTACCTATGTAAGGGATAAAACAATTACCAGAATTCTAGTGTTTGTACCTTAGCCCTTAAAAATTTGTAGGAAATTCTATAGTTCTTTCACCATATTCTGGTATTAACTCCCATTATTAAATACTCTCCCATTTGAATATACTCCCATTTGAATGCATGAGAAACAATCGATCATTAAGAACCGATTGTTTCTCATACGTTCAAATGGGATGAATTCATGGTTGCCAAATTGCTGGATCCTTCCATGCTCTAATATTTATTGACGTTTTAAGTGTGCTCCGCTCCCCCCCCCCCCCGTTATCCTATAAAATAGATCCAGCCGTGCTTGCTTCTTTCTTAACTATTTGAGCTCATGTTCATCAGCTTACCTGCTTACATCTGTAGCATATACTTGATGTATGTATTATAACCCTTCACTGCATGGTGTTCCACCGGTGGAACAAATTCTTCAAACGCTCATATAAAATACAGGTTTTGAGATATGCCTTCGGCGCATGGTGTGTCAACGCGGGAGAAGGTATGTTTTGAGCTCACAAAAAAAAAAAAAAAAAAAAAAAAAAAAAAAAAAAAAAAAAAATTGGCTGAAAGAAAACATCATGTAGTGAAGGGTTCGTGATCGAAATCATGTCAGGGGGGAAATTTGCCCCCGTATCCAAACTGACCACATTTTGATTATTTTTATAAAGTTTCCGGCATTGGCTTTTTGAAAAATCCAATTAAAGTAAAAAAAAAAAAAAAAATTTGAAAATTTAAAAAAAAAAAAAAAAATTCCCGCCATTTCTTATGGTGTTATATCACTTGTAAAAAAACGAGTAAAAAATAGAAAAAAGATAAATTTGACCGAAAAACCGTCAAATTATTTTTTTCACTATTTTTCCCATGTATTTGACCACCTAATACATTGAAAAATCCACATTTGCTTGAGAAAAAAAAAATCATGCAGTGAAGGGATAAAGTAGCTTTCTCCGAAGTCGAAAAACTATTTTTTTGGCAAGCGAATCTTTGACTTCATTTCTAGCTCCTCACGCATTCGTAATGTTATTTCCTCAGCGCCCTGTAACGAAAGCAGAGTTGCCAGGTTCGAGCCCCTGAAAGAGCCCACGCCGCACATTGGGATCGAATAGAATGGAACGAGACAGTTGCAAGGGTCCGAAATGTTGTGTTTTTCATAAAGAAGATGAAAGTACTTGATGAGCTGAGAACAAAGATGCCTTTGCTTTCTAATTAAGTCACATTGTTCTGGAGATGAGATTTTGGCCACAAAACATGGTTTCAAATGGGAATTCCAAGTAGTGACGTCACTACGCACACATTTTTTTTACAACTTTAAACTTGTGTCTCTCTAAAACCGAGGCACTTAGGAAAAATCCAAAGGCACCATTGCTCTCAGCTCATCAAGTACCACTGAAAAAATAAAGTTTATGTACAGCCGAAGCAGCTTTTTAAAATAGCTTCGGAGAGCAAAAGTTCAAGCTGTACCGGAGAAAGTTGCAGGTGTACCAAAGCACTACTTCTTTAGAGTAACAGCATCTTTCCTTGCTTAGACTCTACCGAAGTAGTACTTCAGGACAACTGCAACTTGCTCCGGTAGAGCTAGGACTTTTGCTCTGCGAAGCTATTTTAAAAAGCTGCTTTGGTTCTACTTAAACTTCGTTTTTTCAGTGACTGTCATTTGCTTTATAAAAAACACAACATTTCAGACCCTTGCAAATGCAATTGCCCCATTTCCCGGACACCATTTTGCGAATGGAAACCAAGATTATGAACTGTAAATAGCATTTTAATTTGAAAATTAGCAAAATTTTGCATTCTAGAGTTTAAATTGAGTCAATTGACGTGGTTTTTGCAAGAATACGTCAACACTAACTCATTTTTATATCAAAAACATAAATACAGCAACTTTTCATGTCTTGTAAAATCCATGTTCCGATCCAGTTTGCGACGTTGCAGTGGCGGTTCGTGCAACTTGGCAACTATAATTTTCCTCCTTGTGAATCTATGCACTACAATCGATTGCTGGCGTAGCGCTGCTTCTCTATCGATTCGATTTGTTAACATAGAATCAAATGGAGGAAAAACAGTGTTGCCAAATTTCACGAGCCGCCTCTGATGCTGACACTGGGCAGGGTCATTCCGGGTTGAATGCAGCACCCGTTATTTATTAAAACTGTGATTTCGAATTTAAAACTTGAAACTGTACCGCAACGAAGCTGGAAAGCAAGTTGTGAACTCCAACCTCGGTCATTGCTAAAATGTTCAAAATTATTTGCTTGTTTTAAACTTTAAAGTCGAAGAGACAGTTTTAAAATGTAACGGATGCTATACGTTCCACCCACGGAATGACCCAATGACCCCATGCTGGTATACAAGTAGTGAGCTCCGACCTCGGTCATTGCTAAAATGTTCAAAATTAATTGCTTGGTTTAAACTTTAAAGTCGAAGAGCCAGACAGTTTTAAAATGTAACGGATGCTACATTCCACCCACGGAATGACCCAATGGCTCCAAGCTTTTATACATGGTATAGTGAGCTCCGGCCTCAGTCATTGCTGAAATGCTCAAAATTAATTGCTTGTTTCAAACTTTAAAGTCTCAGAGACAGTTTTAAAATGTAACGGATGCTAGTACGCTCCACCCACGGAATGACCCGATAGTTCCATCCCTGTTCGGCAACGCTGTGTACGAAAGGCTGTACGCGGCTGCGGATTTTCCTCACCGTATTGTCCCTGGTCAAAAATTGGCAAACGCGATATTGCGAAACGGGAGCTCCGTCGAAGAGGGGGGGGGATCGCTGTGCGGATCGCGGGGGGAATCCCCCCCCCCCCTGTTTTCCTAACACCTGTGATCTTCTGAACTACAGAACGAGAGTGTGCGAGACCGCCTGCGTAAGCGATTCGTGAGTATACCAAACTTCCTTGCGCGAGAGCAGTCAAGTGTCAACGAACTCTACCTGAAAAAGGGTGCGTATAGAGCGAGATGACAGGCGAGGTAGGGTGAAATTTGAAATGTAAAGCTCGCCTGTTATTTCATCAGAGGCCGAGTTCAGTTCAGTTCTTACCCGCGTGTGTCCATGAATGAAAGCTCGCTTAAAGTGGGAGAAAGGGGGATCATTTGTGGTGGAGTGGGGGGGGGGGGGGGGTTACAATCCGCGAGACGCGGGAAATAAGCAGAACGAGAGCATCAATGATTGTCACAGTGTAACGTCCCTCACCGCCCGTGGTATAGTTCGATGGGGGTTAGCGAGGGGGGGAGGTCTCCCCCTCACCCTTTATTGATTCCCTCCCGCCTCGTTACCTTCAAGTCTTCAACTATAGTTCGATTGCCGCAGAGTATGGTAGAAGTGAAATCTGTGAGAGAGGGTCCGATTTTCCGAGGCGAGTGGAAACCCCGCGCATGCGCTGAGACCCATATTGGAGAGAAGGGGCTTTTGCCGTTAGCATGATTTATTATACCCCGTTAACCCCCCTGAAAAGGAGGAGTTCGCGGGCAGAGAGTGAGGAGGAGGAGGCTTTGATGTTTTGCGAAATGGTTTCGCGGGAGTTTGCCATTTGGTAGGCTTGAGTAATGATTGTGAAGAAACGGTTGATGGGTATTCCACGAGCTGCGATGTCGCAGGTGTTACATCAACAGATCATAGGCTTAGTTTTGAACGATTGTTCGAAGTATTGATTGATTTGAAAACTGCGATAGTCATCAATCTGTTAGGCCTTAGTACCAGAGCGCCGCGCCGACCCTGCAGCTCAGGGGAGAGCTGAAGAGGCATTTGCAAAGATTACTTATACATACAGATATGGCATTAGCCATCTCGCCCGTGTTAAGTGAAAAATGGATAAAACGCCGGCCGTGATACAACCGGGCATACAGAGGGGATCATAAAGATTACAGAATTCTGGTTCGAAAAGATTATGTTTCCCACTTTTCCTATGTTTGTTTGCGGAACTACAACAAACACGGAACGTGAACACTGGAACATGGAATATGGAACAGTTTTGTAACAGACAAACATGGAAAATGTAATCTTTTCTCTGTAATCTTTATGATCCCCTCTGTATGCCCGGTTGTATCACGGCCGGAGTCAACTTAACAAAATTCGGGCTAATGCCATATCTGTATGTATAAGTAATCTTTGGGCATTTGCCCCCAGGGTAGTCGCGACAGAGGTGCATTGGGGTGCTGTGCATCCGGATCCCCGATCGAGAGGACTCCGTCGGGGCCCTCAGATCGTGGTTTTTTACTTTCTCACTCTAATGAAATTAGAAAAATTGAGAAAGTATTGCGATGGCGCAGAGATTTTTGATGAATTTTGTTTCGATACTTGGCCCGCTGCGACTTAGTCAATCATGATAATTATAAAGTAATTGGCTCTTATCATGCCTAATACTATCCTAAAGAACATCCATCCATGATATTTCAATATTTCTGAACCATATGTGGTAGGGAGGAGTAAATGCACAAAATTTCTTTGGCGTCTGTCTGTCCGTCTGTCTGTCTGTCTGTCCGTCTGTCTGTCTGTAGTCAAGAACGTGAAATCCAGCATAACTTTTGAACTATTGATCCATATGCATCCAAATTTTGCAGAGATGTTGCTTTTAACATTCCCCAGAAGGACTTTTTTTGTTTTTTTAAAATTTTAATTTTTAGGTTAGTTATGGATGAAAAATGGTTTCCATTAAAATCAATGGGAAAATGGGTCAAAAAAGAGAAAAATTTAAATATTTCAATTTTGGATCTTTGGATTTGGAAGAAATTTGTAAAAACATTCTACAACCAGCCCACAGTAAAATTAACCCCTTATAGTTCAGTAAAATAACCCTTAAGACCGTTTAAAAATCAATTTAGGGCGTTCGAGCCAAAAAATGGAATAAAATTGAGAAATTAATCTTGTATATCAGTGCCACTTACTAAAAGCTGGATGAATTTTGATGAAACTTTGTATACACAATGTACTACCACAGTACTAAAATATTTTCTTCTCACTATCATCATAATAAATCCTTTGGACCGTTTCAAGGGACCATATAGGTGCGATTGAGAAAAAATAAGACCAATTAAGCAAATAAAAACATAATCCTACTTATTGAGATAATTCGGGTTACATCCAATTAATTTTAATTAAATCCGGCACAAACAATCTACCTACCTACATTTACTCTACTTTATATAGAATTTCTTATCATTACAATATACAGCCTTTAAGACTGTTTAAAAAATCAAAATCGGTGCGCTCGAGCCAAAAAATGGAATTATCGTGAGAAATTAATCTTTAAACTTGGAGTCAACCAATTATGGCTCGATGAATTTTGATAAAAACTTTTGTACACACAATCCACTATCAAAATACTAAGATATTTTCCTTTCTTAGTCACCATACACAACTGATAAAACCTTTTCAAGAGGCAATGTAGGTGGGATTGAGAAAAAAATATGGGAATTTAAGCAAATAAAAACATAATCCTATTAATTGGGATAATTCAGGTTTGGTCCAATGAATTTTCATAAAAACTGGCAAATACAATCTACAATTAGTCTATAAAAGAAAGTATTCCTTACAGATACAATATACAACACTTAAGAGAGTTTAAAAATCAAAAAAGGGTGTTCGACCCAAAAACATGAATTAAAGCGGGGAATCAATGTTAAAACTTGGAGTCAATCATTCATGGGATGAATTTTGATGGAACTTTGCACAAACATACTATGTTACGGACCCATTAAAATATTCCTATCATACAGTCATCATCAAAAACCTTTAAGACCATTTCAAGGGCCAATATAGGTGCGATCGAGCAAAAATCTTTGAAACCAAGCAAATAAAAAAATAATCGTAATACTTGGAATAAGAAATTAAATTATAACTCAATTATGTTTGATGAAAAATGCAACAAAAAGTTTGCAACCAACCTACGCAGGGATTTCTTTTCAATGTAAAACTATAATATACAACTCTTCTTAAGTCTGAGACTGTTTAAAGGCAAAATAGCTGTTCCATCAATAAACCCAAAAAATAGAATATCCAAAGAAAATTAAACTTATAAAGAAAATGGATGGATGAATTTTGTTGACATTTGGTATACACAATCTACAAACAAAGAACATCTTTAAAGGGAGGTTTAATCTAATCTACCAAACTAAAAAATTCTTTTGAAGATCCACAGTTCAAAACCCATCCTTCAAAGGATGAAGTAGGCAACTATTCGTACAGCTTCTCTGCAAAATCGCAAACACTTCGAATTGAAGGCGGAATTATGTCCAGAGATGAAAATATTTTAAATTTGATGGGAGTCTAGGAGTCTCTCCCAGAATTCTAAAGGGGGTTGGGGGTCTCCCCCAGATATCTAAAGGGGGGTCTGGGGGTCTCTCCCAGAATTCTAAAGGGGGGGGGGGTCTGGGGGTCTCCCCCAGAATACTAGAGGGGGGTCTGGGGGTCTCCTCCAGAATACTAGAGGGGGGTCTGGGGGTCTCCTCCAGAATACTAGAGGGGGGTCTGGGGGTCTCCCCCAGAATTCTTAAAGGGGTCTGGGGGTCCTTCGACCCCCCAGATAAAAATGGAGGGAGAAAGTGTTCGTAGGGTGTTCCCTACAGTTTATTTATTTTATTTTTATTATTATTATTAATTGTTTTTTTTTTTTAAATTGAAAACAAAATTTTAATTGTCATAAAGAGAATTCCAAATTCGTTAATAACAAATGACTGTTTTAAATGAAGCAACGCTTCAAGAAATACAACAAATTTTGAAGGATTCCTGTTAGTTCCAAATTCCTGGAAAGAATGACCACATCTGCTGGGCTGTATATTTAATACTTAAACCTATCGCTGCAGTGCAGTTTGCCTCAGCTTTTGCTGCGATTTGATTGTGATCATCGTTTATTTTTCCTTATCCTGTCCTTACTATAAGCGCTTATCATAATAATACTCACGCGCCTATCACAATATAACTTATACCCACGCTTATCATTATCAGACTCGGGCATAATCTGACCCAGGCTGTGTATAAAGAGGCTGTCATCCCGTATCACCCACGCACATAATTGCAATTATGAGATTTGACCATATGCTTTTCGATAGTGATTGTTTGAATACGCGTTTATCGAAAACATGCCGTTTAAAGTTTAAAGTTAAGTTTTTTCTTGTGTTTTTGTTATTTTTTTTTTTTTTAACACGGTAAAAAGTATGGTGTACACTTTAAATACAATCAAATACTCTTTTAAGCACCAGACGTTCAACATAAGCAGAAATTAGGTAAAATAAAACAATCAGCTTCCTAATTTTACAAGTCCCGTCGGTCGCGTTTATCATAGTAATGCGAAGTTTACCGTATATATTTATATTTTCTGGCATTCGCCAGAATCGCGTTTACGTTTTCCTAATGTTACCCATAATCTTCTCGAGTGGCGGTGACAAAAAAAAAAATAAACAAAAAACAAAACACAAAGATGAAAAACTTGTTTTCGAGTATTTGTCATGTTTTTCTGCCGCAAGATCCGGCTCCGGACCCCCCCCCCCCCCCCGTACAAATTTGAGGCGTGAGGTTGACATTAAGCTCGCTAATAAAATAATACCATTGAAATATTCTCCGTTGATTTTTATTTTTTTTTATTTTTCTGGGAATCTTTTCAAAGGCATAACCTAAAGATCAAATGCTTAACCCACTGTATGCCCAGTGGGTTGTTAACGGCCCACTTGTTATGATATTTTTGAACCTTCCAGTCACTTTGCGGACCATTATGACTCAAAAACCAATTTTTGGAGTTTTTAGCACGCATCGTTCAGTTGGACCACAAAATTTATTTTTTTTATCTTTTTTTTTCAATTTTTTATGTTTTAAGTTCTCAGGTTGTGTTTTTCGAGAAAAGCACATAAACAGTTTAAATTATTCTAGGCGTATATGTGGAAAGGTAAACAAAAAAGTAACGGAATTTTTTGTGTTACAAAAGATGACTTGCATTTCATTTTCAATGGGTCAATAAAATTATCTCTCACGTCCTAAGAGCTTTCATCCTAGAAAATGCAATGCTTTGTACTCAAAGAGAATTTCACGAGTAACAGGCTACGCACCGACGCGCGACGCTGCACCAAGTTCACCAATCCATCGTAAATCACAGAGTAGTGGCTCCTCCTGGTGCACGAACAATCGAACATTTATTGTTGAATTGTTGACTTTTGGCGTCCCGTTATCAAACTTCAAACGGCCAAGTCTCCCTTATCGCACATCTTAAAAACTTTTTCTCGAATTTCTCGTCAAATTATCTTTAAGACTTGAGCGTGAAAGTCCATTTTTCGTGATGCGTGTAACTGACCAACTTGATAACCACGCCTTAATCCCAGTCGATAGACATATTTAGGGCCCAACATTTTTTCAAGTGCCCAACTACAGGAATGAAAAAAAAAAACAAAATGATCGTGCAACAAAAAAAGTATGGTTTTCGTTGAACATCAAGTAAGTCCTGCTATGCTCTATACTACCGCAAGGGACTCGTTATTTTTGACAAGAATCTCAATGTATTTACCTATTTACGGTATTTACGAAACTTCTTTATTTTTGACAAGAATCTCAATGTATTTACCGATTTACGGTATTTACGAAAATTCTTTATTTTTGACAAGAATCTCAATGTATTTACCGATTTACGGTATTTACGAAACTTCTTTATTTTTGACAAGAATCTCAATGTATTTACCTATTTACGGTATTTACGAAACTTCTTTATTTTTGACAAGAATCTCAATGTATTTACCGATTTACGGTATTTACGAAAATTCTATAATTACTTAAAGCTTAAAGCACTAACAGCTGGGCCGTAATGTTAGCTTCGAAATATTGTGGAAAATTACCTTTTTTTTTTAGGGAATTTGGAGAGATTTCCTTAGAAAATTTCTGAATTCCTAGGAAGTAACACACCCCCCCCCCCCCTCCCGTGACTTTGCCCTCTCCTTGAAAATCTTTGAAATCACGCCCCTGACTAACAGTCTTTGTGAGTAAAAATCGAGTTTCTTGGTAAACTGCTTAGTATTCGGTATTTAATATTAAATTAAATCACCGAAGCTTTATTTCATCCAATCCATGTGCCAATTCTTTACCGACCTTGCTATAACAATGGGGCTCTTGCAAACTTTTGCTTTAAGAAAATAAAAAGTCCAATCTAGTGTAAAGACCAGCGAAATCACGAAAATCACACTCAGAAAGTCTAAAATTCTGTAATATACACACAAAACTGCTAAAACGGCAAGTTCGTAATGGCAGTTCAACGCAGGCATCATGAGAGATTCCTGTCTATTATGTCACTTTCTCTACGGAAATACAGAGACATGCCTCAATTAAGATGGGAATCTCCCATAATACCTGCGTCTCTCCGCCATTAACTCCTTATGGGTCAAGCCCGAGTATACTCGTTTTTCTCCTCTAGTCTATTTCACATTGTTTCCGTCTTCATATCAGATAAACACAAATACAGATGAAAACACCACAATAGATACGGTCTCGTGGGGCGCCTTGAATTCGTCGGATAGGCAATTCCAACTCCACCGAGTACGAACAGTTAACTGCCTTACCTCTAGAAACGGAGGAGTGGTTTTCTCTTGAACTAACCTGGTCCTTAATGGGTTAAGCTCAATTCTGAGGATGAATTTTATGACTTTTTAGTGTACTCACCGTGATTTTTATTGGTTTGAAGTTTGCAAGAGCCCCATTCCTTCAGTTTTAGTACAGAAAATGACTTTGTCAGTTCTTAATAATTTGCGAAAGTTCATTTTTCTTCGTCAAACCGGAGGAATCATCTCTGAATCGTCTTCCGAAAAATAAAATTTAAAGATGGGATTGGAATCGTGATGATCGTTAGGGGTTTGGACTTGTAAAGTAGACAGATATTAAATCGAAACTCTATACCCTCCCCCTCACGCCCCCCCCCCCCCCCCTCAACCTCAGCACCTCAGCGGACTCATCCCATTCCCAATCGGTGGCGGCTGTTGCTATCTGGCAACCATGTTATTCACCATAATGAACCAAGGCAAAAGTATATCAATTCCTCAGAGATTCAGCGAATGCCATTTTGGGGAGCTTTAAATTAAGAAATCCGTTGTTGCCAGATCGAACCAGTAGCCCTATAATGTTTCTCAGACTTAATGATGTGGAGTTACGGTCGAAGAGTCGAACATTAGAAAAAAGGGGGAACTTGCAGGATTGCGAATATTATCAAATAAAAACGACTCATCTTTCAATTTTTGAAAGATGGCTGCTGGATATTTTTCATTCGATAATAATTAAAAAGAAAACTATCTTCGAATTCGGTGACAGCCAATTGATCCAATCCTTTGACGCCCACTCTCCCACTATTTACAGAAAATAACAAACTGCTAGTGACAGTTGGTTCCATTCTATTGGGGGGGGGGGAGAGAGAAAAAAAGAAAAGAAAAAAACTGTTCACATAAGAACACCGGTCTAACTATCATGTCCAAAGTATTGATTTTATTTTTCCCACTGTTTGTCGCCTGCAAGTTGACGCGAGAATTAGCCAATTTGGTTCGTTTATGTCCCCCTCGCCCCCTCCCCCTTCGTCCCCCTCCCACACGATCTGCAATTTATCGGATTTTACGTTCATTTTCTCCTCATTCTTTCTAATTTCCACGCGCATCTGTCTGTCATTCGTTGTGTCACTCTTCTTCCATTTTGCATCTATAGTTCTTCTTATTCTGCCTCGACGCACTTTAGTCTGGGATCGAAAAAATGGGGCCGTAAATCCTTGAAATAAAGTAATCAAAAATCATAATTTTCGACCTTATAGAAGGTTACTGTAATACTTTTCACCGACATTTCTGAGTTTAAATTACTTACTTGTTAAAAGTGTTACAATTGATGAGACAAATGTGTTTTTTGTTACAATTGTGTTTGATGTGAGCTCAGCTCTGGTCATGACATTTTTTAAATGATAATTTAATGAGTCTACCATTTGATTTTTGGCCACCTTTTGGCGATCTCAGACCATAGGGCGATGGCCTGATGGGAAAAAAAAGGCCGGAAACCGGTGGAAGAAAAAGCCATGAGAAATCACATTTTTTGACCTTTTAAGCTTAATTTAAACCTTTTCAGTGGCATTTCCAAATTCGAAGTACTTGGTTAAAGTGTTATGTGTTATCAAATCGGCCTTGAAAGTTTATAAATAAGAAATTTATGAGAAATTTACTTTCTGATTCTTGACCTCTTTTTAACGATGTCATTTCATGATCTGAGTTCGAAAAAAAAAATGGCCGAAAATCGGTGAAAAAAATCATCAAAAGTAACCTAACCTTACTTTTTGAGCTTACTTTAAAACTTTCCAGTGTTTCTGGGTTTGATGTACTTCTTAAAAGTGCTTTCTGTAGTTAAAATTGGTCTTGAAAGTTTACAAATGATAAAACTTTCTGATTTTTTGCCAATTTTGGAAGATCTCAGACCATGTGCGGCGGAATGGAACACAGCGACAATTTTTACAGATTTCCGTTGGGCGTGACGTCAACCATCATCCGCGCTTGAGTTTTTTCTCAATTTTTGTCTCTCACGCGAAGTAAACAAATTAATTATAGATGGATCTGCACTACTCTCATGATCTGTCACCTCCGAGCCGAGTCTCTAGGTTTTGAAGGACAATCGCCAATCAGCTGTCATCGATGTCGTCATCATCATCACTATCATTACATGTAGCCGTAGCCATGGAATTTGTCTTCCTCTTTCTTTCACCATTTGACTGCATGAGTCAGAAAAGGATGGAGAGAGAGGCTGTCACGTGACTTCAGCCCCTAGTTCTATCCTTTTCTAACGCATGTAGTCAAGTGGGGAAAGAGAGAGAAAGATAAATTCCTGGCTTCGGCTGTGTAGTGTGTATCAGTATCATCATCATTGTCATGAAAATATGTTAACTACATTTTAGCACTTTCCGCGCGCATTGCGATTTTTCCGACAGCGATGCGGGGGGAATCCGATTATGTCACAAGGAAAAATTCTTGTCTCGGCTTTTTTTTTTCTTTTCTCACTTTTTATTGTTGAAACGTTCGATTGTTAAAACTTTCGGCATCACCGTTCCGTTACCAACAATGGATCTGTTGCAAATCGGAATCTCTATCGGTGTACGGGAGGGAGGGGGGGGGGGAGCATTAAGAGTGCTCCGAAGAGACCTTCAAGTCTCAAAGATGGGACTTAAGCGCGTGAATAGTCAATGTTGAAACAGAAATGCGCGCAATTCTCAAGAAGAAAAAATGTTAATATATTTTTATTTTCTGATAATTTATCCCCACGTCCGCGTCCTATACATTGCGCTGCCTAGTGTATCGCTGGCGATGCAATCGATGCATACACTGAAAAAAAGATTACCAGAAGCATGACAATATTAGAACCTATACAAAGTAAGGGATTGCACAGTTACCCGAATTCTAGTGTTTGTACCATAGCTCTTGAAAATTGTTCGGAAATTTTAGTGCTATGACCATATTCTGGTATTAACACCAGAATTTTCTGGTGAAAGTACTGGACTTTCTGTCGTTCACATATCGTTGTGCTTCTGGTAATATGACTAGAAGCTGGTATTATGACCATAGCTTTTTTTTTTTTCAGTGTAATGAAAAAATTCCTATGTTAGACACTGTAATAAATCAATCAAGTGTTAAACAAGTGAGTCTCTTTTCCACCTCCAACCCTTCTCTAAGTCTCTTAGTGTCAAATAAAGGATACTATATAGTTCTTACAGAAGAGCTCACGTAATCTGAGTATATACCGGGAGTATAAAATTAGACTTGGTCTTTCGGATATCAGCGCTTTTGGGCATTAAATCCTTTGCACTTTCATGCGCCTGCAATTTATGAGTTATGCAATGGTTTGCGTCGAGCGCAGCCAACAGATTGTAATAATTATTCGGTATAATGAAGATCAGAGATAAAATCTCATGCTGAAATCTGAAGGGGTAGGGAGCTAGAAGAAACACAGGAGTAGAAAGGGCGGGAAGAGGGGAGGGGAGGGGACTTGGTTGCTTTGATATCAGCTAGTTTGTAAGTTGAATCTGAGAGACCTCATGCACAACCATGCATCTCTCAGATAAGGCTTAAATAACGGATTTTGAAAGGAACGTTTTTAGAGAGAGGAAGATCGAGGTAGGAAAGAGGAAGGTAGTAAAAGGGAGAGGTTTGGAGAAGTTTTTGGATCTTGGCCGCCACGAGTTTACTTGAGTTTACTGATAGTTTTGGTGAAAGATATCAATTTTCATGAAAATCGACGAAAACTTAAATCGTGTTTTTGAGAGCTTAGACGTCGCCAGAGCGTAAAAACATAGAGGACCTTTCTTGTTAAAAATTACCTCAGAAACAAAAAACATGCATCGATTTTTTTGATATCTTGCATCGTTTTCGATGTATATCGAAATAATCGATTTTGGGGCCCTTTTCCCCCCTCCCCTGAATCTAGCACAGCACCGAGGCATGAGGACCTTTAGATGGTCATTACTGACACCAAGACGAAACGATTAAGCCCAAAAAACCTTTGATGGGAATTCGTTCTTCCAATAATCACACATTGCCTGGACTAAAGCGCGGCGAGAGCATTTTACGCAAATCTTAAAATGGACTTTCGTGGCATTAGGACTGCGGATAAGTCAAAAGTAATGAAAATTTCAGGCCTACAAGGGCCAAAAATGGCTATTTTACACCATAATTGACTATTATAACACCCAAAAATTCATATTTCGTACTTACGCCCTTTTTGCCGTTGAGGGTCCATTTAGAGTCAATTTTTTTCAAAATGATTGTTATGGGTCAATTTTTTAGACCACAAAGAACAAAAGAAACGACCGTTCGCACAAAAAATACTCATTTTTGAAAAATAAGAATCACCCTACCCCGGCCCCTCCATTCCCCCGTGCCCTCTACCCCCGCCTTACTGTTGACCGAGTTGAGATAAAAAGTTGCAGTTTTGACCAATATTCATTATTCCGCAGGTTTTTTTAGTCCTATCCCCCCTCCTTCTCCCAAAAACGGGCGTGCCAAACACCCCCCCCCTCATAACTTTTGAACGAGTTGAGAAGTAAAGTTGCTGTTTGGATTAATCTTCATAATTTTGCGGATGACAATTATTTTGGGGGAGTCCAACACCCTCCCGCCCTCCCCCCCATTCCACCGTGCCCCATCCCCGTCTAACTTTTGACCGAGTTGGTATAAAAAGTTGCTGTTTGGATTAATAATCTTCAATTTTTGGATGACAACTTTTTGGGGGAGTTCGATCCCCCCCCCTTTCCGTGCCTCATATTAGTCTAACTTTTGAACGAGTTGAGATATAAGTTGCAGTTTTGGCCAATCTTCATTATTTTGAATTATTTTGCGTTCGTTTTTAGTCCCCCCCTACACCATAGGCCCCCCCTCGGCTAACTATTGAACGTGTTTAGATAAAAGGCTGCTGTGATGTTTGAAGTTATCTTCATTACTTTGGATGAGTCCCCCTCCCCCCCCTTACCCAAAAATCGTGGTGCCCCCTCCATATCATAGAATTTGTATGGGTACGTCTATCTAAGACATTGCGCTTCAAGGACCAAGGTAGACGGGGGGCTTTGACAATGTATTCTAACACGAATGGGTTTGAAATGACCGCTTGTTTTTTTCGTTTTGTTTTTTTGTTTTTTTACAAACTGTATAAATCGAGCAAGTATGTCGGATTCATACGCAAAACAGCAGCGGCAGCCGTTCAAGATACTGCTGTCCTTCTCTCTCTTTTCCCATTAGAATACATGTATTGGAAAAGGATAGAAGATGGGGCGAAAATCACGCGACTGCTCCTAATCTGTCATTTTCTACCAAACGCATTCTAATGGGAGAAGAGAGAGAAGGATAAATTCCTGGGTCCTGTGTAAAAATTAGCATAAGAGATCAAACATTTTTTTTTTTTTTTCAATTTAAACCACTTTTATTATATTTTTAAATCTTACCGTAAAGTTCACCAAAACAAATTGCCAGCCACATTTACGGCTATTGGCGGAACTGATTTGATATTACAATAATGGAACGAAGTTAACTTTAAAGATAATATTAGACTAATAACAAGAATGAAAAGAGAAAGAAAAGGAAAAAAAGAAATTGGTCGCAACCGAGAGACCAGGATATCTTCCTGAAGTATGCTCGCAGGTGCTGACGTTCCTCTTTGTGCTTTCTCGCTAAAAACACAAATTCAAGGAACGTCAGCACCTGCGAGCATATTTCAGGAAGATACCTTAAAAGTTTCAAGCTGAAATACTCAAAAATAAAGCAGGTAATTGTATAATACAAAAATTCCTATAAGCCTTAATGAGTGCGAGTGAGGCAGATAGACATGTTGCACTCGCTCTCACTCACTAAGCCTAGCTTATGGCGAAATGAATTTCATAATTTACGGCTTTAATTCTAAACCAATTTCGCTCGTTTTGGGCTCAAAAAATCCACACAAATTTTTTGCAGGTGCTGACGTTATTGGATTTTGTGTCGTACCTATGGTTTCAGTTTGAAAGGTCTGAAACACGACTTTCCCAAAAAGCGACTAGTGGCGCTATCCATCGGATTGAAATCTGGAAAAGTTTCGCCTGGAATCACCTTTAAGTCAAATCTTTATAGAAGTGAATAGTATCGCCATCTATTGAGTCATATTCTCAATTCAGACATAGAGAAATCACCTTTATCATGGACAAATGGTCTGGTTCTTATTGGTGCACGACGCAAAAAACTATGGAGAATACGAATATATGTTAACAGTTTCGGTCCTGGACGAAATTAGTATCTTTGACTTTTGGCCACAAATCGGCGTCCAATGTTCAATACTCCATAGTGCTCCGATACAAAATCACAAGATGGCTGTAAATGCCAACAAGAAGAAACAAAAACCAGAAAATCATAAAATCAAAGGGGGGGGGGGTAGGAAATTTTTCTCCTTTTTATTACTTTACTCCTTACTAGTTAGTAATTACTTATTTCAGTTATTGTTGTATTACTGCACCCGCTCAATGATAATGCTTTGCCAGCATCCCCGAGGGTTGACAAAACGATGGGAGTACCCGTCTTGTCGATCTTATGACTTTTCCCTTTGCAACCCGCTAATGAGTACAACACGATACAACCTTTTCTGACTTTTACTGTCACCAAGGTATTCACAACTTCTTCTAAAGCATCTACGCATCCTCCTTGTTCGCGGCATTGTTTATAGCATGCAAAGCCAAGTGTTTCTCCTTTCTTATTAGTAAATGAACCTGAAAAGTCTTCGGGGTCGCCTTTGCAGTGAATCAGAGAAACCAAACAGACGAAAATAAAGGAATACGCGGTCACTTGCATTATGCTGTCGGCTAAAGCTATATGATTATTCCGAAGAGCAAACATTTGACCGAAAACTTTGGAAGTTGAGAAAGTAAAAAGCACGACGAAGGCAACTTTGATACTATACGCGAGTAACAAGATTTGGGATTAAACTTACTATCATTAATTTCGAGAGAATGAATGAGGTAATTTCCGTAAACCTTATATATATACCCAAGCACTGGCGCAACCAGGTACTTTTCCATCTCTCTCAATTACCCGTAGAATGTGTGAGTTAAAGAAAGATAGACAGAGCCCCTCTTTTTTTATCTGCTATCTGTCCGTTTTTATCATTTTCTAACGCACTACATGTTTTAATTAATGGAGAGAGAAAAGAGCTAGATCGCAATTTTTTTGCTCTAATTTTTTCTATCTCTCTCATTTTTCTCTTTGAATGAGCGAATGAGTGGAAAAAAGATAAAAGGAGGGGGTTTCATCCCAGTGTCTAACCTTGTCTAACAAACATGTTTTAATGGAGAGAGGAAAGAGATAGAGATAGCATTTTTTTTCTCTACTCTTGTCTATCTCTCTCATTTCCCAATTTGAACGTATGAAGTGAAAGAGGATAGAAAGAGATGGTTTCATCCCCTTGGTCTATCCTGGTCTAACTTGCGTGTTTCAATTGAGCAACAAGAGAGATAGAGAATTTCTCGTTCTTTATCTGCCGCGATGAAATTATCACAAAATCAATAAAAATCTGGAGGGGAATGCCCCAAAATCGTTACTCATGTCTAGGTCGTACTATCATGCATGACTTATTGACTTCTTGTGTACTTGTGTTCCATGACTTATTGTTCAGTTGAATAAATCGTCTTCCATCTGACGCACAGGTGTAAGTCGGATTTTTGACAAATTGACATTTTTATTGATTCCTATGTAAAAGATGACGCTCTTTCGATCTGTGAAGTCAAAAATGCAAAATTCTCAATACTTTTCAAGTTATAACGGAAAAACGTATCGGCGTAAGTCATTAAAGCCAGAGAGTCAGTCAGACGCATAGGCGTTAGTCCGAAATCGCGGTGTTTCGCCTATACTTCTAATGGAGAATCTGCATGTTGACGCTGACTTACACCCGCACGCCCACTTTTATATTTTCTACTTTCTTTGTGTTACTGTTTGTCGGGCTGTTTTTTGGGCCGAAAGACCAAAATTCGCCGCTCGATTATTTGTTTCTTGACCTGATAAATTCACCGAGCCATTGCAGCACCGTGCACCGTTTATAGTTTTATCAATTTTGTGATTAATTACTCCTCCAAATAGGTTTTGCCTTTTTTATTTAGTTTTATAAGTAGCATTTTTCTAAATGGGTTACAGAGAATAGAATGTACAAAACAAATAATTCAAGATGTAGGTTGTGAGAAATATGTGAAAATGGAAGAACTAGCTCAGGATAGGAACTGGTGGAGAAAGGAGTCAAACGAGTCGATAGACTGATTTCTAAAAAAATAGATAGTTATTACTTTAAGAAGCAATCATATTAATTATTCAATTAAATCGATTGCTTTTCTACTAAACTCTTCTCATCCCTGATTTTGAAACAGTAGAAAGCAAATCCTTGAATAACAAATGATTTGACAGTATCGTATCGATAGCAAATATCACTGTTGTGATGTCATTGCTTGACTACGCTAAAATCGTTTCAAAATAAGTGGGTATAGTACCAGAAACCTGTGGTAACGTGTTAAATAAGTATAATAGGATTACCGCTTAATGTAGTTACATGAGAGAGATTTATTCAGACAGTAGGCGTATATAAATCAAAGGAGATACGCCGCAGAGTATCTCAACCGCTCGGGATATTGTCAATCAGACAATCTGGCGTAAGTCATTTTTGCTGAAATAAATACCCGTTTAATCTTTATTTTTCAAGATTTTTGAATTTTGACAAAATATTCTCAATCTAGAGGTTTTGGCGAACATTTATGTGCCAATACATTTTTTCTAGATTCAATAAAACTGAATCCATAAGCTGATGAATTTTGCTAATTTTGTTTTCGCTCTCCCAAAAAGTTGTACAAATCGACTAACGCCTATGCGTCAGATGGACGACGAAATAACATATGCAGGAGAAAAAAAAGACGAATGACTTGAAAACCGCATACACGGCCCCGGCCTTAAAATGAGTTAAAAAACTAAAAAATCTTTTTTTACTTCCTGCTTCCATTTTTTGTTTACTTTTATTTTTACCAACGTTTTAACCCTTTGAAGCCAGTTGCTTCAAATTGTGAGATTTTCCTTCAAAATCTCAACTTTAAGGAGAGTTTTAAAAATTGTACCAAAATGTGCCTCTGTGATTTTTAAGTATGTTGTAGCAAATTGCTCTTTCCGGCCCACCGATTTGCAAATGAGTTAAAATTTTAAAATTTTTTTTTAACTTCCGGGCCTTCCGTTTTATTTTAAACCATTTAGCTAATAAACGTTTTAAATCCCAATTAAGCCATTGTTTAAATATTTTTTGAGATTTTCCCCAAAATCTCCATTTTAAGGAGATTTTAAAATTAAAAAAACCAAAAAAATTGTAAAATCGAGGATTTTTAAAAGTATGTTGTAGGAAAATTTGCTTTTTCCCCAAAATTTAAAAACCTTGGTAAAATGTTTCAAACTGGTTGAGTTTCGATTTTTTAGTATAAGATGGGATCCTTTTGCCAATCGCTGCGGGGGCCCCTTATTTCCCAAATTAAACCAGTTAGAAAAAATCGATTTAATCCAAAATAGGGTTTTTTTCATATGTTTTTTGAGTCAAAAATTTCCCAAAGAAATGACAACTTTTTTGTAAAATATTTTGATCTAAAGTCGTTAAGTCCAAAAAGAACGAATAAAAGCGAGGATTTGCCCGATGAGAAAAAGTTATGTTAAAAAAGATTGTAATATTTTCCACGCTAAAATTTGGACTATGCCTTTTGACTTACTTTTTGTGTTTTGTTTGTTTTAAAGTTACTATAGGAGGAGAAAAATCGTGATTTCATGACGTATGCGGAGTAGGAAGGGAAGACAACTTGGTCGAAAACATTACCAAGCTCTCCAAAAAATCGGAAAAAATGGTTCATTATTGCTACTATGTCTCGAGAACGAAACAAGAGAAATAAAATCTGTAAAGGGGGTTTTATTTTACGTACTCTCAGCTTTCTAACGAGCTTTAGTTTTTTGTAAATTTGGTTCGCTAGTCCGCGAGTTACGGCTGTTTTTCTACTCTCACCTATGGCACCCACGAGGCCACCTCCGCTCCGCGCACGCTAAGGGCTAAGGAGCTCTTTAATTAGGTGTCTACATTTCTCGATCAGATTCATTGTGATTTTCAACCCAGTACACTTACAAATCAGGAGAAGATACAATAAATGATAAAACTTACGACCAGAAAACGTTCATCATGATTTGGTCCCTATTAATCAGTATTGTGCGCAAGTAATCATGAATACCCCCTTGAATAACGTGTGCGAATGTGAGTTATACGAGCTGTAATCCGTCTTCTTACCATAAAAAATGCAACTGCGCCTGCGCTGCGGTGGAAATTATAAGCAACTAGTTTTCGAGTATCGTGATTTGGCTTGCAAACACTGATTTACAGTCATTTTCAAAAATTGAACAAATCATCGTATTACGGTCTTTTGCAGGGAGTAAGGATGGACTCGTTCGACGGTCGAGCTCCTCAGCGCGCGTGGAGGACCGGAGGTATGGGCACGCGGCAGAGTTGGGCAAATGGGGGTGGTAATCGATTACACGATTACCAAGTAATCGTAATCGTCGTTTTTTTGGAGGTTGATTTTATGGTAATCAAGGCTGATTTTTTACAAGCCACCCATCATATTAGTTGCAGAAGTATTAGATCTAATCAAAAATACCCTTGATTTTACTATTTATCTGTGAAGAATGGATTTAATTACCATCCAAAGATTTGACGATTACGATTACTCGGCAATCGTGTAAACGATTACGATTCCCATTTGCCCAACTCTGGCACGCGGCCGGGGGCGTAACTTGGGAACCAAGGCATCAAATTCAAAAACAAACTAGCTCGTTTGAAAGCCGAGAGTACGTTGAATAAAACAATTCTTAAAGATTTCATTTATCTTGTTTCATTCTCGAGATATATAGAATGTTCCCTTACTTTACGAATGACTTTATACTTGAACCCAACTCCGTTTCATTCAAAAATATTGATGAAGATGTTTTTTGGACGTAATAGTACTACAGAAGTTGTTCTCTCTCGATTGATGTGCCACACTTTATGGTTTCACAAATTTCTATTTCTGACCCAAAATGGGGGTCCCGTCTGGACCATAAATGAAACGCAAAAAAATGAAGTAATTGCATTCGGTTATAGACTAAAGTACGCAGACAAAAAATGTCCCTAAGTGTCATTCCTTTATCTCATTTGGTTCGGAAGTTATGAATTTTGTCCGAAACGCCCATAAGGCCACTGCACTGTGGGCCAGGACTTGAATGCCTCCCTTCGCTCGCTATGTGTAAATACAAGAAATTACAAGAAAAAAGTAGGGGGAAAGGGCCTTTTTCAAACTTTGACCTCCTATAACGGGGGATGTAAGAATTGCAATTTGCAATATCTCTCATCATAGTTTCTGATGAAGCGTCGAATTCTGAAGTAAAAAAAAAACCCTCTCCTCTCTTGCAAATCGAAATATTTTTTTCCGTTGACCCAATGAACGTTTTGTATTGGGGGGAGGGGGGGGGGGGTGTTACAGGAATTCCTCTCCATCTCCAGTCATTAGAACACATGTGTTCAAAAAGGATAGCAGAGTGTACCATCACGTGGACGTGCCTTTAACCCCTATCTCCGTTCTTTTCTATCTCACGCCTTCAAATATAGGAGGAGAGAGAGGAAGACAAATTCCCATATCTGCCTATTGGGGGGGGGGGGGGGGGTCGCGATGCGCGGTCTAACTCCGACACCCTGTGCGGCGCTGGAGTTGACCGTTTCGCGCGTTTGTCGACATCTTCTGCTGCTTGGTGTCTCATGTCGCTTATTATTTTCTGAGAGCAAATCATGAACATCTCGCAACGAGGGACAAAATGGCGGGAGGCGGAGCGGGCTTGACGCGGGGGGGGGGGGTGTCAAGCACTTAGCGCAATTGATTTGTTCAACCGTCCGCGCTCTTTTGTATACATATACGTTCCATTGTGCGTGTGTTAATTAGCTCTGTTTACTCATTTCAGTGTTGCCAGATCGAGAGTAAAAAGCCGTATCGTCCCCATTTAAATCAATGTAAAACGTCTGGCTTTTTCACCCCAATCTGGCAATTTTTTTTTTTTTTTTTTTTTTTTTTTTTTTTTTTCATTTTAAGCCTCTGTTTTTCTCTAGTTTAATTTCCGCCATCGCTCACAATGTCTATCCCTTTCTGCGTCTTTCGGTGGATTATATTGACCGTTTTCCTGACGTCACGGAACGATGTTTACGTGATGTTTTACATGAAAGTAGGCACCGTAGTCTGTGCACACGTTTATGGTTCGTTTGTTGGTTTGTTTGTTTGTTTGTTTGTTTGTTTGTTTGTTTGTTTGTTTGTTTGTTTGTTTGTTTGTTTGTTTGTTTGTTTGTTTGTTTGTTTGTTTGTTTGTTTGTTTGTTTGTTTGTTTGTTTGTTTGTTTGTTTGTTTGTTTTTTTGTTTGTTTGTTTGTTTGTTTGTTTGTTTGTTTGTTTGTTTGTTTGTTTGTTTGTTTGTTTGTTTGTTTGTTTGTTTGTTTGTTTGTTTGTTTGTTTGTTTGTTTGTTTGTATTCACTGTACATACTTTACCATTCACGTACAGAAAGAGCGCTTTAGTTGCAATGACCAAACCTTTCGTAGGTTACACTTCTGAAACGAGCTTTAACCCTTTAAGGGCCAGGCCCGAGTATACTCGTTGTTCCTCTCTAGTCTTCTTCACATTGTTTCAGTCTTTATTCCGGATAAACGCGACTATTGATGAAAACATGTGAGATAAGATGTCTTCGGGCGCCTTCAATATATCACATAGGCAATTTCAACTCTCCCGAGTACGAACAGTTAACTACCTTCCCTTTATAAACGGATGAGAGGCGTCCTTTTGAAATAACCTGGGGGTGATCACGGAGGATCGGATCGTTTTGGTATCGTTATCGTTATCGTTTGCATTAAATCAAATGGGCTTGCTTCTGCGCAACTCGATCGCGCAGGTGATCCCCTCCTCACCTTTTCCTACTTCAAACGATTGAGATTACGACAGCCTCCGACTCATCGCTTCCTTTCGTCCGTTTCAATCGTTACGAGGGACTCAAAACGATTCGATCAGTTGAGCCACCCATAAGGTTATACGTAAACGATAACGATAACGATACCAAAACGATCCGATCCTCCGTGATCACCTCCCTGGCCCTTAGAGCGTTATAAGTAAGAGAAGTACGGATTTGCCTCTCCAAAAATCGATTTGTTTACATTGGTTTTGAAAAGAGGAGTGGCGTTGCCTTATTGCAAGAGCTGCCACCGGACACAAAGATAGCGGGAGTAGGAAAAGTTGAAAGTTAATTCCGGCGAATATTTATCATGGAACAGTTTTGTTTCAAGTTACGTGTGTATATCATATCTTGTCTATGCGCTCTGCTGGTGCATGATGGAATTGCATTGTGCAGAAACAGAAAATATAAGCCGCATCCTCTTGACTTGACTCGACTCGACTCGACTGAAGTCAAGTGCAAGAAGACAAGAGCAGAGCTCGGCATGGTGCAAGGCAAGGGTAAAAAGTGCCGCGCCACTGCATTGCAAACGCCAAATGCATCGTTGCCAAGTGGATGATCGGTGTCTTTGATTATACACAGTCTAGCCATAAGTTCTGACAATCGCTATTTTGCCGATAGCAGCCAAACGACTGAAAATAAGTATACAACACTATATATATTCTGAAACTAGACAAAAAATGCTACAAAACCATGATACTATCATTTGCCGCAAGCCCCTGTATCTCCCGCAATAAGCACTGATATATGTCAGGGTCGGGTTGCTGTTGGGCGCGTAGAAATTACTAGCTATGCCTGGTTGAAAATGAAGTTTTGGGCATCAAATTTTCGAGAAAAAAATAAAGAAACTTACGATTTCGTAGCATTTTTAGTCTAGTTTCAGAATATGTAATGTATACTTATTTTTAGTCGTTTGGCTGCTATCGGCAAAATAGCACATAACAGAACTTATGGCAGTCGAGTGCTATCAGTACGCGCCCAACGGTAGTCCGACGTTGACAGATATCGCTGCCTGTTGCGCAAAGCACATGAGCTTACGTCACATGATAGTAGCATGGTTTTGTAGCGCTTTTTGTCTAGTTTCAGAATATATATAATGTTGTATACTTATTTTCAGTCGTTTGGCTGCTATCGGCAAAATAGCGATTGTCAGAACTTATGGCTAGACTGTGTAGACGGTTTCAGTGCGAAGTCAACGGTTAGCCAACAACCACAACATTGCACTCATCGCTTATATGGTTGCCAGCTTTGGGGATGCGCCAGAGATAGCAACATCAAACTAATTCATACGGAACAAAACAAAATTCTGAGACAGATTCTAGGGGCTCCCTCTCTCCATTTAAACCTAGGTATAAAGATCGATCTTCAAAAGGTGCAATGGAGCTGTTGCAAGGGTCTGAAATGTTGTGTTTTTTATAGAGAAAATGATAGTATTTGATGAGCTGAGAACAATGATGCCTTTGGTTTTTTCCCAAGTGTCCTGGTTTTGGAGATACACACATGTAAAGTTGCAAAAAATCGTGTGTGTAGTGATGTCACTATGCGGAATTCCCATTTAAATCAATGTATTTTGGGCCGAAATCTCATCTCCAAAACAACGGGGCTTAATTAGAAACTAAAGGCATCTTTGCTCTCAGCTCTTCAAATACTTTCGTTTTCTTTTTTTTAAAAAAAAAAACACAACATTTCAGACCCTTGCAACTGCCCCATTGCGTCTCCAATACATCGATACTTTTGCACAGGTTTAAATGGCAACGAAGCATGGTCGCCAAATTGCACCAGCCGCCACTGGCCGATGCGCTCTGCTCGCAAGCCGATCTACCGCGTATGATGAAGAAGGGAGTAAAAAGGAACTCTTTTAAAAATGCGAGGAAAATTGAATTTTCCACCAAGATTACACTTGAATAAGAGTCCTTGTTCCAGGCAGAGAGCGTTAATGAAGACCACCTCAATCAACTCACCGCAACAATAAGTCAATCAAGGACCTTTACATTAACTAACTTTGTTGTTTTTAAAAGTGAAGGTTTCAAGCTCTTAATGATTACAATCAAATAAATTATTTTCCATCTCACAGCGCATATACAGAGTGAATCAAAATGAACTAAAACTTCGGCTCCTAACTTCCTTTCGAATTGAATTATCGGAGCTCTAGATTTTCTGAATGAACCTTGATTATTCGATTCAAGGTCATGGTTAATCGAAGTTTGAAAAGAGTTTTATTTTTATGAATGTATGGGGTTTGGTGAATCGACTAAACCAACTTTCTATTATGAAAAGAGGGGTATTGTTTACTTTCGATTCACCCTGTATGAAGCGTCTATAGCGAGTCGGAGAATGCGAATAATTAGATCAAATACAAGTCGAATTTCTCGGACGCTCTTCGTACACGAAATACAACTCGATCGAGGCCTTGAATGAAAATCTCAGCTGCGGATTCACCGTTGCCAAGCATATAATGGTTGAATTTTATCACGTTCCTCGAAACTTCCTTTACTCAAAATTTTAATGGAGGAAGATAAAATGTGGCAACCATGCTCACGCATTTTTGGAGGAAAGCTCGATGGAAAAAAAAAGCCTTCACACACGGTATTGAAAGCAAATTGTACCACATCAGGAGTTGCGCGCTGGAATGGGGCTCTTGCAAACTTTTACTGTGAGCAAATGAATAGTTTAATATGATGTAAAAACCAGCGAAAATCACGAAAATCACAATGAAAAAGTCTAAAATTTAGTAATAAACTCACATAACTGCTATGACGGCAAGTTTGTAATGGAGGCTCAAAGCAGGTATAGGAGATACCTGTCTATAATGTCACTTTCTCCACGAAATCGCAGAGATATGTCTCAATTTAGATAGGCGAATCTCCCATGATACCTGCGTCTCTCCGCCATTAAGCCCGATTCTGAGAGTGAATTTTGTGATTGTTTAGTGTACTCATCGTCATTTTTACAGGTTTTTATGCATGAATCAACTCTTCCATCTCATAGCAAAAGTTTGCAAGAGCTTCATTGGGGTTCACCGATCGGTTTTTTGGCTGTTTCCATGGGCGGAGCCAGCAATTTGGCAACTGTAGATTCTTCCCATTTGAATGTATAAGAAACAATCGATTCTTTAGTGGGCCATGGCACAATTTCTAATCGATTATTTCTAATACATTTAAATGAGAAGAATTCACAGTTGCCAAATTGCTGGTTCCACCCGTGGCTGTTTCGCCAACTTTCGCATGATATGGCGTGTTTTTTTTTTTTTTTCTTTCTTTCTTTTTTATAATGGGGCTAAGGGGCAGTTGCAAGGGTCTGAAATTTTGTGGTTTTTATAAAGAAAATGATAGCACTTGATGAGCTGAGAACAAATAGTGCCGTTGGTTTTTTCACAAGTGTCCCGGATTCTTTTCTCTCAGTGTGGTTTTCCCGCGATTTTACACCAGAATCAACCCTCGATTAACGTTGTAGCAAATGTATGCAGCAGACCCATTAAGTTTGGCAGCTACGCTCACCACTACCGCGCGATCGGATCTTATACAGTGACACGATGCGACCGTTTTGCGATGATCGAACCGCACTTACTTACAAAGTTCAACCGCGGTTATGATTCTTATGCTTAGCCGAATGCGACAGTCGACAGCCTCGAACAAATGTCATTTCTCTCGGCCTTTGCTTAAACTTTTAAGTGCAATGGAAAGGGTCGCGCATTCGGGTCAGTTCCAACTATTTTATACTGTCGGAGAATTACTATATCGAATAATATATATCAAATCATTTTGTCATGATGTGGCTACTTTTTACCCTCCACCCCCGCGGCCCCGCCCTCGACTTTAGTCCTTGCGAAATATCGATTGTTTTTTAGTGCTATCGAATCGTGGTATCGACCTCTCCCATCGATTCATATGAAGGAGAATTCGATGGGCACCTTCATTATATTTCGACCTTTCTTACGCGTTTAACCCTTTACTGCGCGATTTTTTTTTTTTTTTTTTTTCGTTCGAAAATATGATTTTTCAATTGATTTTGACTCAAAATGAATTAAAGGGAAAAATAGTGAAAAAATTCCTAGCGTTAATTCTTGCGCCCAAGAGATGTGCAAAGTACTACTTTTAACATGGGCCAGTATAGGGAGAAAATCAAGGTCAAACGGTTAAATATGTTTTCTAATGCTCAGATGGCGCCCAACGTGGGGCCTTGCTTTTTCAGACTTCGGTGAAAAATCGAAACTTTTCCTCGATATGTGCCGGAGGGATGACGACTTGGAAAAAAATGATATTTCAACTTTTAAGAGTTCAAAATGGCGGAAATATATTATGTGCCTCAGGGGTGCCACGGCGCAGTTAAGGGTTGAATGGAGAGAATGCGCAGCGATGCCAATTGCACGCGAGTCCACCGCATGGCAACCAGGCTTCGCGTAGCTTTTGATTCTAGAGTGCTTCAGTTCTACGTAGTAGCTTTGCATTTTCTATTGAACCGAAGCCGGTAGCTTAAATTGATTCCCATCCCCATTTCCTCGAACCTCGCAATCACGTGCGACCTTTGCCGCGTCTGTATGGCCCCTTTTCCTGCTCGGAATTCTGGAATAAGCTGAGTCAGAATAGTTGCGGAATTCAAACTTCCGCAGACTATAGTTTCCGACTAAAGAATTTCTACTGCAACGTTATATGAAGGGGGAGGGGAGACTTTGGTTGGGCAGAAAGTTTGAAAGTGCTGGAAGCTGTGTACTTTTTGCTTTTTCGCCTGGCTCGTTTCGCGTATAAGCTTTGCCTAAAAGCTTCTCGAAGGTAACAAGAAATCGGGTCGGAATGTAACCTTGCAAGGTCACGTGCATGCTGTCATAACAAGAACTCAAAAATGAATTCTCAGTTGAATTTGTCATCTCCAACGGAAGTTAATCTCGCCCAATAATCAATGGAGAAAAAAGAAAGCGGGGTGTGCAACCCCTCTCTTCATACTTTTGTCTCGCATCAATCTGTCTAACCCTTTCGGCCACCGTTTCCATCATGAATTGATCTCAGAATGGGGCTCTTGCAAACTTTTGCTATAAGCAAGTAAATAGTCCAATCTTATGTGAAGACCAGCAAAAATCACGAAAATCACCCTAAGAAAGTCTAAAATTCAGTAATAAATTCACATAACTGCTATAACGGCATCAAGTGCGTAATGGCGGTTCGACGCAGGTATCATGGGAGATTCCTGTCTATTATGTTACTTTCTCTACGGAAACACAGAGATATGTCTCAATTTAGATAGGAATCTCCCACGAAACCTGCGTCTCTCCGCCATTAAGCCCGATTCTGAGAGTGAATTTCGTGATTTTTTAGAGTACTCATCGTCATTTTTACAGGTTATTATGCAAGAATCAACTCTTCAATCCCCTAAAGCAAAAGCTTACAAGAGCCTCATTGTTCACTCGTTTCATTTGTCTAGTATAATCATATCACATTTCTTCACTGTCTTGTAGGTGTTAAATATGCATGTGGTTAAATTTTCACACGGGAGTACTGAAAGGAGTGAAAGGGTTACGTGGACAAAGAGATAGAGAGAGAGGGGAGAGAGAAAGATAGATGAAGTGATTATTTACATGAATTGATGGAAAGAGAATCGATTCTGCGATTCAACTGAGCCAATCACGTGCTAGGCCCATCGATATATATCGAATTTACTGTAATCTTCCGTATTGGACGATAGTTGACGCTTCAAAAATAAATGCTTACAGCATCCTTCTCACAGTAGCTTCTCTCCGTGAAGGACTTGCTGGAATTATGCTATTTGGCTCGCGATTCTGTTTTATAAAGAGATAAAAGATTTGAATGCTCTCGCTTCTTGCAGCTTTGCAGCGGCTGCATATTGTGCCAAGCTTTGAGTAGATATACACTTTCATTGTATACCAGCCGCGGCGTTCAATTACTTCGTCGACTCAATCCAAGAGATTTTTCCTGAGATGCAAAAGGCTTTCACAGGAGGCATCTCATTTCTTTCGTATAGCCGTAGCAGTTTCCTCATTCTGCCGACTGAGAATTTTTCACCCTCTTGAAACCTCAACAAGGTTATTTTTTGCAGTAGTGGAGCGTGCATTCAGGCGCAGCTGCGTTGCATTCGTCCATTTAAGGTGATTCCAGGCGAAACTTTTCCAGATTTCAATTCGTGGATGGCGCCGCGCTCTAGTCGCTTTTGGGAAAAGTCGTGTTTTTGGAATTTTAGATTCTTTTTCTTCTTTCGTGTCCGGATCACCAATAAAGTTAAAAACTACAAGATTAAAAACAGGTTAAATATTAAAATTAATTTTAAACTGAAAGCAAAGAAAAAACGCAAAATCGTTAATGGCGCTAGCCATCGGCCAAGTTAAAAAAAAAAGACCGAGAGAAAACAAAAGAGACTAAGAAGGTAACCTAACCTAACCGATGAGGACGATGGCGCGGGCGTCTGCGACAGTAACTATACACGGATGAGAGCAAAATGCGTCGATATGGGTGATTTTGGAACTTTAATCAGTGAAACGGCCTACTTCCACTGATCAAAACCCTATATCACCCGGTATCAATCGATTCCTCTTGCATCAGAATCGATCGCTTAAAAATTTCAGAAAGATCGGAATTATAATAAAGGAGAAAACTCCAAAAAACATCTATTTGATTCGTTCATTTTTGCATCGAAATACGAATTTTTCCTCGCATCCAATAACGTTAGCACCCGCGAAATATTGTGTATGGATCTTTTGAGCCAAAAACGAGCAAAATTGGTCTAGAATTAAAGCCGTAAATTATGAAATCCATTGCGCCGTAAGCTTTGTGATCTTCCTGAAGTATGCTCGCAGGTGCTGACGTTCCTCAAATTTGTGCTTTTAGCGTAAATTCGTCAATTTCAGCCAAAAACTGTTGACTTTTTGAGCAGCGCGACGCGACGTGGTGTCCATCGTTTCGAACTAATCGACCCTGAAATCATCTTAAACTCTGATTGAACTTTTAAGTGTGCGCGCGGAACACCTTAATTCGAATCCGACCTTTTCCATGTATTCAAATGAGCAAGCTGCAACGTCGTCAGATTGCATGCTTCGTCACTGAAAACACGCTGCTATACTCTGTTCGCGATGGATCTCTAACTCAGAGCTGCCGATTTGCGTAGATTTAATGACATTTTGAAATCCACCTAAGATTCCACTGGTTGAGAAAAGATTACAGAGTTTAGTTCAGTGTATGACTGTAATGCACGAAAATACTAGAGTCTTAGAGTCGTCGATGATTTTGAAAACTTGCGGATATTTTAATTAATTAACTGCGTTTCCACCGATTGAGAAAAGATTGCAGATCAGAGTATTTCCGTGCATTATAGTTATACACTGAATTGAACTATGTAATCTTTTCTCAACCGGTGGAATCATCGGTGAATTTAAAATGTCATTGAATCTACGCAAATTGGCAGCTCTGCTCTAACTGCCTTTCGCTGTACATATATGCGATTTAATAATTACTTCTTGCGTAAAAATCAGCAAAAATTACACTGAGCACACGAAGAAAATTGCGAGATTCACTCACAGACTCACAAAATGACTTTAAAGTTTAAGGCGTGATGACGGAGCTAGTGGCGTAGCCAGGAGTTTTTCTAGGGGGGGGGGGGTGTCCGAGGTCCGAAAATTGTCAGGGGGGGGGGGGTCCAAAGATACTAATTTGTCTGAAAACGCAAAAAATTACCTTTTTTAGGACAAATTTTGGTGTCAAGAGGGGGCGGTCCAGACCTCCGGAACACTCCCCCCCCCCTTTGGCTACGCCCCTGGACGGAGCTATACACAGGTACTTACCATATGGGAGATTCCTGTCTAATTTGAGTTTTCCCTCTGTGTCTTTTTGTTTCTATGGAGAAGGAGACATTACAGAATGGAATCTCCTTTCATACCTAAATAGCTACGCCATCGTTGCTCTTAAAATGACGGAGCTATATGCTGCGGTATCATTTGGAGATTCCTACCAATTTTGTCTCTCTCTCTCTCCGTTTAGATACACGTAGCGCAGTGGCGGCTTGTGCCATCTGGCAACAATGTCTTCGCTCCATTTGAATCTATGTTTAACAATCGATTGCTGGTGAAGCGCTGCTTCACTTCCGAATCGATTGTTTTACATATAATCAAATGGAGGGATGACATTGTTGCCATATTGCACGAGCCGCCACTGACGTAGCAGAAAGTCTCAAATTAGACAGGATTCATGGTACCAGCGTATAGCTCCGCTATTACGACTTAAACTTTAAAGTCATTTTGTGAGTCTATGAGTGAATTTCGTAATTTTGTTTTACGTGTTATTCGTAATTTTGGTTGGATTTCACTCAAAAATTAATTAACCATTCAATCGCTTTTAGCAGAAGTTATAGCAAGATAAGAGCTCTGAATTGATTCATAAATTGATTAATTCGGCTGTAAATCATTTGAAGGTTTTATTCTCTTTCAAGGTCAGGATGCTAGGAACCATCCAATGCATCGGAACCAAATCCTTTTTTTTTTTACTCACAATCAGTTCGAGGTTAAAGCTGTTCCTCATTTTTTACTGTAAGTTCACTGCAACTTTCACATTCGATGAATAATTAGAGCTGAGCTATGATTCACTAATCTTTAAACAACATTATTTTATAGTCCAGGCCAGTGGCGTCGCGTGCCATCTGGCAACAATGCAACTTCTCCATTTAAACTCATTGAATATATCGAATTTTCCTTGTGCACTGTGCAGTGTGCACCCCCTGAAATTGATCTTTTACACGAGTTTAAATGGATAGAATACATTGTTGCCAAATTGCACGCGACGCCACTGGTCCAGGCAACCGGGGATTTTAGATTGCAAGTGTTGGATAATTATGTCTGAGAGTCGATTCTTATGTATTTTGGGTCACTGAATCCGAATCTGAACTTTGCCTACGAATCAGAGCTGCGAAAAGGCCGCCATTTTCTAAAATCACGGTTTTTTGCTTATTTTGCTTAGATCTCGAGCGCCATTGATCAAACGCAAAATACACCTTGCTACAAAATGAAAGTTCGTTAAATTTACAACAAAAAAACCTCAGACCATTATTTCAAAAAGATCAAAACTGAATGAGCGAATGAGAATGAGCAGCAGTGTAATGTCAATTTGACTGGAAAAAACCTGTTTTCTCGATAGTTTTTATTAATCCTTAATTTTTTTTCTTCTTTCTTTTAATTTATCGATCAGTACTTACTCTTATCGAGGCTATGACATCATTTAGACTGGTTCTAATTTGTGTTTTCTTTTTGTGTTTTACAGTTGTCTACTGCGATTACACAGCTTCAGGGCGATCTCTTCAGTTTATCGAAGATTATATCATAAAGGAAGTACTGCCCTGCTATGGGAACACTCACACCACTACTACACTAACTTCCCTTCAGTCAACTTTATTCAGGTAGGATATACCTTCATTGTTCCTCTCAAAGACGCTTCAAATCAGAGACAACTAAGCCTAAGAGATATGGCACTTCCTATCTCCGCCGTGTTGAAAAAATGTTGGCCGGGCTCCGTAAAAAACGCCTGCAGAAAAGCCGTGATGCAACGTGCAGTACGCTGGTGACCGTAAACATTGTTGTTATTCATGTTGTTGCAATTGAGGTTAGATTCTCTGCAGCTCCTCAATGTTTGTTAAACTTCCCAAACACTTTATTAATCTTATTAATTTAGTTAGTGGCGTTGCTGTCAAACCTCATTTCAAGCAACAACAATGTTAGTAACAATGTTTACGGTCACCAGCGTACGCCACATTGCAGTGATGGGCAAATAACCGAATAACGAATAATCACGAATAATTAACAAAAATTATTCGCATTATTCTCATGTTACTCCTATTAGTAAATCAAAGTTTTAACACTACCAGTCCTTCATCTTATGACAGATGAATATGCTGGTAGTGTCAAAACTTCAATTTACTAATAGGAATAACATGAGAATAATGCGAATAATTTTAGTTAATTATTCGTGGTTATTCGTTATTCGGTTATTTGCCCATCACTGCCACATTGCATACTTCGTAGGAGTCGAACAACACTTTTGAATCGTTATGCCATATCTCTTAGGCTTAGTAATTTCTGCTTCAAATAGACCTGTTTAGAGTGACGTCACGAAAAAAATTGGATCCAAACAAATGCTCCATCTCACTCGCTCTCATGGGATTTCCGATAAGAAACAGGATCCAAATTTTCAAATGCAAATTCGAGCTAGTGAACAGCAAGTTCTCTCAGATTTTATTACACCATTGAATTTCACGTACCTTAAAATATTATCACGTTACAACAACATTTTCGAAACAACACGTTTTAATTTACAGTCACAGTTATATCGAAAAAAGTCCTATGTTTTGTTTGTCCTTGTCTCACTTACAGTTTCTTATATGGGCACAGAATTCTAGGTTGTAGGCTCAATCGGCACCGTCACACCACGTGTCATACCTCGAACAAGCTTCGATACGAAGAGAGGTTAGGATGATTTAGTGTCATGGCGGTGATATGCCCTTAAGAGACAGTGAGTAAGACAAGAAAAAACATAGAACATGATTGTAAATTGACTTGTGATCTTTCTGGAAGTATATCGGAGTGTAAAGATATACTTTAAGGTAAGTCGAGTCTAATGGTGCGGAAAAAGTCGGTTGTTAACTAGCATGAATTTGCATTCAAAAATTTGGATCTGATTCTCTGTGGGTAAATCCACGAGAGTGAGCGAGATACAGCATTTGCTTGGATCCAATTTTGATCGTGACGTCATCACTAAACTGGTCTATTACGTTTCGCACACCTTCGGGAATCGGGACTGAACATTCTCTGTTCCCAGCAGGAGCGCACCGAGAGTTTCTTCATCTCTCTCTTTTCTCCTTTAAAAAATGTTTGTTAGACAAGGATGGACAACGGGATAAAATCCCCTCTTTCTGTCCTTTTCCTACTTATACATTCAAATGGGAAATGAGAGAGTTGAAAGAGATCCTGGTTGCGCCAGTGGTTCCCAGCCCCAGCCCCAGCCCTGTATCTGTATCTTTCTACCGCAGATAATATTTGTGTGGTACAGTCAGTGGCGTCGCGTGCAAGTTGGCAACAATGTATTCTATCCATTTAAACTCATGTAAAAGATCGAATTCAGGGGGTGCACAGTGTACAAGGAAAATTCGATATATTTAATGAGTTTAAATGGAGCAGTTGCATTGTTGCCAGATGGCACGCGACGCCACTGGGTACATTCAAATTGACTCCCGTCTTGGCCGGCAGAGCCAACTTGTTTTTAATGAAAGGATCGTCTATGAGATTGAGAAAATAGAGCAATTTTACTGCAGTATTGCTGTTTTCTAGATCAAAGCTAATAGAAATTTCGAGATTTTTGTTTTGATTTCGATCAATCTTAGTAATCGGGACAAAGCCGGCCGTGTCAATAGCGTCATATATCCAGACGATCCTTTCTTGTTTTGTTTACACATGATTCGTTCATTGATGAGCGTTATTTTCCTTTAGCGATTCATCTGAAATAAGCGCAACTCTCGCTTATACAGGGTGTATTAGAGCCCCTATGTATGAAAGAGTCAAGCCACGTGAACAGAAGTGAAGAAGAAGAAGGTGTCTGTAGAGCCTGGAGGCGCGCCTCTTGTTTACAATTTTATCCAACGATCTTCCCGCCAAAGATTACTTATACATGTATTCGTGTGGAAGTAATCTTTGTTGGGTCAACCTAACCTCCAATACCCGTTGGCTTCACTACCTGTTTTAAAAGTTATAGGTGAATTTTATTCTGTTCTGAACACATTTTCATCAATATCTAATTCAAATTTCATAAGTACAAGCTAAAAATGCCGAAAGTTTCCTCAAAGCTGGGCAGCAGTGAAGGTGATTCCATGAAGATGTAAACAAGAGGCGCGCCTCCAGGCTTCATAGACCCCTTCTTCTTCTTCACTTTTCAGCAGCCAATCAGAGATGGAACCTCGTATGGCGAGACTCTTTCATATATTGGGGACTCTAGGGTGTATCAGAAACACACGCTGTCCTTGCAAGTTGCAACCACGTATTTTAGAGGTCAAAATAAGAATTTTTTTCCATAAACATGTGTCCAAAAATGCTCCCCTTTTGAGCTTTTACTTGCTTTTTTAGTTTTAAAAAATCGATGGTTTTTTTTTAATAGCGACCACCATTATGAACCAAATGTCACGAAAATTGGTGTCCCTAGGTAATTTTACGAGTATAATTACCTGGGGACATCAAGTTTCAATTTTTAAAACTTCAAGGGTCCGTAGCTCAAAACGGCGGGCATTTTCGGACACATGTCAATAGGGCAAAAGTCTTATTTTGACCTCTAGATCTAGAATACGTGCTTACAAAAACGACTTATGTTTCTGATACACCCTGTATAGTCTTATAAATGACATGAAAAATTACTCTTCTTACAACAACTGGCGTCTGAGCAGAATTACTCTGATGCAATTACTCATCGTACATATTATGCATATCGACCGCTTTGCTGTTGTAATATACTTTAACTTGGTATGAAAAGCACTCAGTGTATTTATTGAAAAATAGGTTTCATGAGTCTTCTGAGATAAAAAGAAAACATTCGCAATAAATTAAATGGATATGAGAAGTATATATGCTCTCCCCCTTTAAAGCGTACACATGTGGGACGCGCCAAGGGAAAAGAGCCCTTATTAATTTTCAGGTGAGCCATTTTTCGCAAACTGGACCGAATTATTTTTTATTTCTTTCTTAAAAACCGGTAAGTTCTATACTGAGTTTTAGTTCAAAAAAGTCACCAGAGATGGCGTTTGCGTGCTGTTTCAGAACGCATATTTAAACGAGATGAATGACCCTTAACTTCATTATGTCTATGACCCTTAACTTCATTATGTCTTGTAAACGGGTGAAGTCTAGGGCAGCCTTTTTTCTTTGGTACCCTGTAACTTGGTAAATTTTTCATTTTTTCGGGTGTTCTTGGCGTCAGAATAACCGGTTTAAACCTCCCCGAGTTTTCAAATTTTGAGATAAGGCGAACTTTGGCTGGCAGCCATGCAAATACTGTAGCAGGCAGCTACCCTCCGATCTACATCAAAAATCGACATTTTTTAATATACAGGCTTTCCAACGAGTATGTGGTTAGGGGGTGTTTGATCAATTTTTTTTCGTGTCCTTGGAAAAAATGGGTCCTTGCAGTTAAAACGATGTATAAAAAGCAAAAACTTTGGAAAACCAAATCAACTTTGTACTATTTCGAAAGCCTATGAGATGAAACGGCTGTTAAGCGCAGTTACACATCAATATTTGCCGTATTATATACGACAGGCTACTTCTCAAATTCCGAGATAAGGCGAACTTTTCCTCTGGCAGCCATTCGAATACCGTAGCAGACAACGACCTCCAATCTACACTAAAAATCGTCATTTAATACGGGCTTTCAAACGAGTATTTGTTTGAGGGATGTTTGATCATCATTTTATTTTGTGCACGAGGAAAAAAATGAGTCTTGCAGTCTTGCACTCAAAACGATGATTCGGAGAAAGGATTAAAAAAAAAAAAAAAAAAAAAAAAAAACTGAAAAATCCCCACCAACCATGTACTCTTTCGGAAACTTATGAGATCAAACGACTGTTTCGCGCAGTTAAGGGCAGTTCCGGCATAAGGGCTCTTAAACCAAACAGGCGTTTTGAGAAAAATGCATAAGAATATTTTAAATGACTGTAACACCGTATTGTCCTTATTTCATTTTTAATACATGCAACTTTTGAGAAGAGAAAATTTTTGTTTGCATTCTTTGCTGCAATTTAAAACTTTCCCTTCACTCCTCGAATTTTTCTACCTTTTTTGCTTCTTTAACTTTCTGTGTGAGTCAACATTTTGGATTGTGCCAAATCACTGGAGAAGGAATTCCCCGAATGGGGCTCTTGCAAACTTTTGATGTGGGCAAATAAGCTGTCCAATCTGATGTAAAAACCAGCGAAAATCACGAAAATCGCATTAAGAAGGTCTAAAATTTAGCAATTAACTCGCATAATTGCTAAAACGTCAATTTCGTAATGGCGGTTCAACGCAGGTATCAAGGGAGATTCCTGTCTAATTTGCCTCTTTCTCTATGGGAACACAGAGATATGTCTCAATTTTGATAGGAATCTCCCACGATACCTGCGTCTTTCCGCCATTAAGCCCGATTCTGAGAGTGAATTTCGTGATTTTTTAGTGCACTCATCGTCATTTTTACAGGTTTTTATGCGAGAATCAACTCTTCAATCCCCTATAGCAAAAGTTTGCAAGAACCCCATTACGCTAATGTTTGTATCTATTCAACCCTCTCGCTCTCCATCCTGCTCAAAGTGTGTAAAATAAACGATGAAACTTCAATGGAGAATATAGGTGGGGTAGGAATGGTAGGATAATCCGCACTTTCGTTTACAGAGCGAATTTGATAATCCTTCCGCGGCGAACACGGCGCACACTTGGTCCAAACATGGATTCCTCCGGACTTGCAAAATTGTTATTTTTCTGTTTTAAGCCTTTAAGAACATGTTAGTGTTGATATTTCCTTGTGAAAACTTTTTTATTTTACTCATTTCAAGCTCTTCAATTAGTTATTTCACAAATGATTAAGTCATCTTGCCCTGCTGCAGCAAAGATTACTTATACATACAGATATGGCATTAGCCCGAATTTTGTTAAGTTGACTCCGGCCGTGATACAACCGGGCATACAGAGGGGATCATAAAGATTACAGTGAAAAGATTACATTTTCCATGTTTGTCTGTTACAAAACTGTTCCGTGTTCCACGTTCCACTGATCACGTTCCGTGTTTGTTCTAGTTCCGCAAACAAACACAGGAAAAGTGGGAAACGTAATCTTTTCGAACCAGAATTCTGTAATCTTTATGATCCCCTCTGTATGCCCGGTTGTATCACGGCCGGCGTTTTATCCATTTTTCATTTAACACGGGCGAGATGGCTAATGCCATATCTATATGTAGAAGTAATCTTTGCCCTGCTGTTAAATGTTCACATTCTTGATTTTTATTCGTGAAATAATGTCCAGGAAAATGCCATTTTTTCGATCCATTGTGTGGCGCGGTGAAGTACAGCGACGTCGTTGACCTTGACACAATATCGAATATTGTATTCGTGTCAGTGGCGTTGCGTGCAATTTGGCAACGTTGCATAGTTCGTTCATCTGAACCCATGAAAAATATCGAAGTATTGCGGGTGCTCGGTGAACGCCGCATTCGACCTCTTACATGGGTTTAAATGGATAAAATACAACGTTGCCAAATTGCTCAGCTGATTTGTGCCCGACAGCTCAGACATCCATCGCTACTTGAGTCAGACTAGGCCTAGGAAATAGATAAAAATGTTGAGGACTATGACTTGGAGATTGGGCGGCCGGGGGGGGGGGGGGGGGGGGTGGATTCCCTCTAGTAACCGATCATTCCGGAAAAGCCTTCTTCTCCATGCTACTTTTAAAGATTTTTTGTTATTTTAGCCAAATCCCCCTGGCCCCCGCCCCCTAGCTTCACCATCGCTGCAGTGGCGGCTCGTGCGATTTGGCAACAGTGTTTTTATCCCATTTAAATACATGGAAAACAATCGAAACTCGAGGAGGCTGCCAGCCTCCGCTAGAATCGATTTTTTACCTAAGTTTAAGTGGGAAAAATACATGGTTGCCAAATCTCACGGGCCGCTACTGATGTATAGTAATCAAAAATTGTTATTCCATTCAATTAATCAGATACTACTTAATGAAATTTAAGAATGCTCCCGCAGCATTGAACGTTGGTCTATTGATGGCAAATTCCGTCGGTAGGCCAGTGCGCAAGTCAATATCTTTCTTCTTCATTAAAGTCAGAAGCTCTTAAAAGCTTTTATTATATGAATGAGTATATCAGAGCTATTTAGTTCCGACGTCGTTTTTCTATCGCTGAATTTTACCCATGGATCGATAGTTCATTCGTCAGTAGATAAACCTTGCTACATCCTCATTCTCATAGTCTTATTTAAAATATTTAAAATGGGAATAACGCGCCATTTAGTTGCGTTCGATCAATATTTCAAAATTGTTGAAACTTCGATCGATATTTAAAAGTTTTTGAAACTTCGATCGATCGAAACTTTGTCATTTTTCTCAAATTTTGATTCCATGGTCAGAAACGATTAAAAAATTTTACATTTGTCGATTGATCGAAATTTTTTCATAGTTTCGAGCGATCGATCCGTCGATATTTCCGAAACATCTCGTTTCGATCGTACGATCAAAGCGATTTTTTTGTGAGCGTGTCTTAATCTCTCGTTTTGCTGCTGCACGCAACTATTCCTACTCGAGGGATATGGAATTGCATACCCGACTGAATGAAGGGGTTCTTTACTTCTCGATAGCAACGCGAATCACACACTGCGTAAACTGTTTGACGTTCAACTAGTGCGCGTAAAGATGGTCCACCGTCAGGTGAGATGGCGTTTGTTTAATGTTTATTGCGTTTTGAATGCATGGACGTCATCATTAGTCGTAGTTGTTGTATTTCAGCGCGGGTGGATCATCGATCACCTCAAACTGTCAAAACAAAGTCAAGTTGCCTCACTCGCGAGTGAGTTTCAAACTTCTTTTATCATACTTATCACCTCGAAAAAAAAAAATACTTATGGACTTTTTGTCCAAATCACAATTTTTTTTTTAAAAAATACTAATGGACTTTTTGTCCAAATCACTTTTTGTCCAAATCACTTTTTTTCTTTTCTTTTTTTCTTGCCTGGATCTGGCAACTCCGGGTATCGATGACGTTTCTCACCGGGAACTCATCACGCACGCGAATGCAATGAGAATGTGCGAACTGCAAAGTGTGACGTGTGAAGTGTCCGGATCACTATTCTCATACTCGCACCTCGCAAGTTGCACTTCTTTAACGTGGAATTCACATTCACACCTTCACATCGCATACTCACACATACGCAATTATACGCACGCTCGATTTTATCTAATTTGCATGTCGCGTTTCGCGCCGCCGCATCACGCCTCACTGTGGGTCTAACAATAAGATCGCCAAAGAGTGAATCAGATAGAAAAAATTAGAAAGAAAGTTTCTCATCAATTTAACATTTTTATAAGCTACCAAAACCAATTTAAATCACATAAAACGCTGTCAACAAGTAATTTAAACCTAAAAATTTCAATTGAAAGTTTTAAGATTAGCAAACCGAAAACGATGATTTTCAATTATTTTTCTTTCTTTTTTTTCCTGGTTTATGGCCCCTTTATTTCGATCTTCGCCCATAGTTAGACGCTCTATGATCTGAGATCGTAAAAAAGTGGTCAAAAATCAGAAAGTAAATTTTCAATGAATCATTTTTTTAAGGTACCAAAACCAATTTGAATTCCAATAACATAAGGCACTGTTAACAAGCAATTTAAACCTTGAAATGTTTCTGGAAAGGTTCAAGTTAAGCATAAAAAGCCGGTAACGATGATTTTATATTATATTTTGTTCTGATTTTTTGCCCCCTTTTTGTTCGATCTTCGCCCATAGTTAGACGCACTATGGTCTGAGATGATCGTCAGAAAGTGGTCAAAAATCAAGAAGTAAATTTCTTATCAATGACTCACTTTTTTAAGGTACCAAAACCAATTACAATCACATAGTATACTGTTAAGAAGCAATTTAAACCTAGAAATGTTTCTGGAAAGGTTCAAGTTAAGCTTAAAAAGCCGGTAACGATGATTTTATATTATATTTTGTTCTGATTTTTTGTCCCCTTTTTGTTCGATCTTCGCCCATAGTTAGACGCACTATGGTGTCTGAGATGATCGTCAGAAAGTGGTCAAAAATCAGGAAGTAAATTTCTTATCAATGACTCACTTTTTTAAGGTACCAAAACCAATTACAATCACATAGTATACTGTTAAGAAGCAATTTAAACCTAGAAATGTTTCTGGAAAGGTTCAAGTTAAGTTTAAAAAGCCGGTAACGATGATTTTATTATATATTGTTCTGATTTTTTGCCCCCTTTTTGTTCGATCTTCGACCTTAGTTAGACGCACTATGGTCTGAGATCGTCAAAATCAGAAAGTAAGTATATATCATCAAATCATCATTTATAAACTTTCAAGACCAACTCAAATCACAGAGATCACTTTTAGCAAGTACTTTAAAGCTAGAAATGTCTCTAAAAAGTTATAAATGAAGCTTACAATTTCAAAAACGATGATCTCAAATCACAGAGATCACTTTTAACAAGGACTTTAAAGCTAGAAATGTCTCTAAAAAGTTCTAAATGAAGCTTAAAATTTCAAAAATGACTATTTTACTGTTTTTCGTTTTTTTGTTTGCCATTTTCTGACGCTCTCAGACCATAGAGCGTCGGTCGGCAGTCGCCAGGCAATCTGCGAATGTGCAATTTATCGCGAACCTTTGTCAAGACTTCCAAGTTCGAGAGTTCCATCGTGGTTGGCTGCTTGCAGTTCGCAGTTCGGACTATGAGGCTGATATGACACCTGTATATATATATAATAGTCGTAATACACATACTACACCATGCGCCGCCGGTTACGTGAGCCGGTTCCTGCCGTCTTTTTGTAGCCGAAGGTCGCCCTTTCGACTCCCGCAGCGCTTCGCTTGACTGTGCGCGACCGGCGGCGCGCCACGCTGTCTATTCAATCCGGCTCGGCTGGATTCGTATAGTGCAGACATAGCTGTAGCCTGGAATATTGTCTTCCTCTCTCTCAGCCAATTTGAACGCATTTGTTAGAAAAAGTTGGATTTAGGGGCTGTCACATGACTTTAGTCCCTGTTTCTGTCCTTTTCTAACACATGCGTTTAAATAGGATAAGAGAGAGAGAGAGAGAGAGAGAGAGAGAGAGAGAGAGAGAGAGAGAGAGAGAGAGAGAGAGAGAGAGAGAGAGAGAGAGAGAGAGAGAGAGAGAGAGAGAGAGAGAGAGAGAGAGAGAGAGAGAGAGAGAGAGAGAGAGAGAGAGAGAGAGAGAGAGAGAGAGAGAGAGAGAGAGAGAGAGAGAGAGAGAGAGAGAGAGAGAGAGAGAGAGAAAGAGAGACAATGTACTGGCTACAGCTTTGAATGCAGATTGAGGTACAGCCGGTATGAGTTTGTTCGACGCGACGTTGCCTCTGCGCTGCGCACCATAGTCAAAAATCCTCCAAAAGTGGCCAAAAATCAGAATGAAAATTTCTCATCAATTTATCATTTATAAACGTTCAAGACCAATTTTAATCAGAGGGAACACTTTTAACAAGTAATTTAAACCTTGAAATGTTATCAAAAAGTTCTAAACTAAGCGTTAAAATGTTAAAACGATGATTTTTTAATGACTATCTTTCACTTATTTTTTCTTTCTTAATTTTTTTTTCTTTATTATTATCTCAGACCATAGTGCACTGTGCTTCGCGCTGCCGGGGAGCCACCCGGGCCCGTCTCGCCCTGTGTTAGGTTTTCTTTAAGGGATTCCAGGGCTTCAACAGTACTTGGAAAGTTAATTTTATAGAGAAGGCGGCATATTTATTGTTTTACCTGTTTTTTCTTTAATGTTAGAGATAGCCCTTCGGAGCGATTTATTTTATCACGATTTTTGTATTTTTTTTTGTATGTTGCAGGCATGAGGCTCGTGATATTTTTCGGAACGCTGTCCACGCCAGTGAGGACGACGTCGTGATATTCGCCGGGAACGGGACGACCGGAGCCATTCACAAGCTCATTCACGCAATGGATCTCATTGAGCCGCCGGTGGTGTTCGTCGGACCTTGCGAACACCACTCGAATCTTCTACCATGGAGAGAAATTGGCGCCAAAGTAAGAAACCAGAATCTCACTCTTCCTTATTATCGACCACTGTGTTAAGGTCGATCATTTCTGACGAGTTGACCTATGAAAGTTAGTTGACACGTGTATTTGAACTTTAAAGCTTTGAAGCGGGAGAGCTCAGCTTTTCTGTAGCGTAGGTAAATACTGCGCTGCGCTCACTATCGCATGGATCAGCCCAAAGAGTAAGCAAGAGTCGCAATTGAATGGAAGGCCTGCGTGGTCAACGTAGATAAGGGATCCGAACGCGGGCTGGCCTCTGATTGGCTGCAACGGGTGGAGCAAAAATGACTCGGGGTATAGGGAAAATAACACGGGATTTTCGTTCCGGGGCGTTTATCTCGAAACCTAAGCAAAATACTATCTAAACAATTTATACGAGTCGATTCAGCAGATTTTTCCAAACAATTTGATAGGTCATAAGTGCCACTTTATTGCAAATTCGAAAAGACCGTTTCAGTTTAAAAGTACGCACAATAGTGAGTTACTCAAACACTGCTCGAACACACGCCAAGCATGTAATCACACTATTGTGCGTACTTTTAAACTGAAACAGTCTTTTCGAATTTACAATAAAGTGACACTTATGACCTATCAAATTGTTCGGGAAAATCTGCTGAATCGACTCGTATAAATTGTTTAAATACTATTTTGCTTAGGTTTCGAGATAAACGCCCCGGAACGAAAAGCCCGTGTTGTTTTCCCTATACCCCGAGTCATTTTTGCTCCACCCGTTGCAGCCAATCAGAGGCCAGCCCGCGTTCCGATCCCTTATCTACGTTGACCACGCAGGCCTTCCATTCAATTACGACTCTCGTTTACTCTTTGGATCAGCCTTGCCGATAGCGACGAGTCGAGTACATCTCATTGCATACTTAGTTATTTGCAGGCGCTTAGTGCCAAATGTGTTTTATCGCCAAAGCAAAAGCCGCTCTAAATAACAGGCAGAAAATCTTCTCTTTATTTTCACCAACAGCGACATAAGATGAAGCGAGCTTTTTAATTTTGCATCTGTCCACTAAACAATGGTATATGGTATATATTTCTAGGAGGAATGTAAGAATTCTTTTTTTTTTGCTTTGATTTAATCTGTTGGTATTAAGAGTGAGCACAAACTCATTTAAGTGGTTCCACTAATCTAGCTGAGATCATGGGCGTATCCAGCAATTTGGCAACCATGCATTCTTTCCATCTGAACGTATGAAAAACAATCGATTCTTGAGGGGGCCACGGCCCCTTTAATAATCGATTGTTTTTCATACGTTGCTGGATCTGCCTTTGGCTGAGATTTTATATGTTAAATAACCTTGAATCCATCTAATTTCAGATCTTAAGAATCTCAGAAACAAAAGAGGGCTTTCTAGACCTAGTAGATTTAGAAAATCAACTCCAACTCCATTCAACGATGGAGTCACCCGACACGAAACTGATCGGTTGTTTCTCAGCTGCATCAAATATTACAGGAATATTGGCGGATGATATAGCCACAACCCTTCTGCTCCATCAGTATGGAGCATTAGCCTTTTGGGACTATGCAGCAGCAGGTAAGTCTATGTGTTTTTTAGTTGTTTTTTTCCCCCTCACTCTGTTGCTCTGTCTCACAGGGGGGCTCCGAGTCAAGTTAGCTGAATGAGTAGGAAGAACTGGGGGTTTTGCTCATTGCCCTATCAACTCCAGATTGTGGCACACCAATCAAATGAGGCTCTCGGTAGCTTTTGCCCCTTGAAATTGAGGAGTACTTTCGCAAAACTCGCCTTACCCACTTTTGGCGAAAATTGAGTTAGCGCTGGAAAAGGATTTTACATGGGGGAAAAAAAATTAAATAATTAAAAAATAATCATTAATTAATATTATTAAAAAATAAAAAATGGATCACCAAAACTGACTTAATGCTTAATCCTTCATAAATAGTGTATTAAGAAAAGGATATTGAGTATTGAGTTTAGAGTATTGGAAGATTTTTCCCCGTTTTTTTCAAAATCACCAAAAGTGGAAAAGGCGTGTTTTGAAAAAGTACACCTCAATTGATAGTTAATTCTTGCGTAAAAACCAGCAAAAATGACCATGAGTCTACAAAAAAAAAAAATCAAGAAATTCACTCATAGACTCACAAACTGACTTTGAAATTAAAGTTAAGATGGCGGAGCTACGCAAGTACCGTGGGAGATTCCTATCTAATTAGAGACTTTCCTCTGTGGTTTTCTTTCGAGAGAGAGAGAGAAAAATTAGATGGGAATCTCTTATGTTACCTGCAATCCTGCATATCTCCACCATCTTTGCGCTTAAGTAGCGAAGCTATGCAAGTGTCATAAGGGATTCTCGCCTAATTTGTCACTCTCTCTACAGAAAGAGACAGAAAAAAGTCTCAAATTAGATATGAATCTCCCAAGGTATTTGCGTAGCTCTGCTACAATGCCTTCAACTGTAAAATCATGTTGTGAGTCTGGGAGTAAATTTTGTAACTTTTTAATATGCTTATCGTAATTTTTGCTGTATTTTACTCTAGAATGAACTATTTGATCATTTATAGCAAATTTGGCATGAGCCCTACTATCTAGATTCACCCCCATAAGACCAAATGTTGCCCTTCAGGTGAGTATCGTAGGAACTAACGATCCCCCCCTCCCCTTTTCAAATGTAGAGGCATTACCGACACTGTGTATACCTTGTTAAAAACCTTGGCAAAAAGCCTGCCAAATATTGTTTTAAGTTTTTATTTATCAATGTCTTGCTGCAAGCAGATTTTAAGACTGGTAAAGAGTACAAGGTATTAAGTGACGATGATGAACTATTACCTACGTATCAGTGTATCATTTTTACGTGATTTAACTAATCCTTTTAATCGAGTTCACTAATTAAATATGTGAATATTTACAGTTTGTTATTCTTTGTTTCAGCTCCGTATGTACAAATGGATATGAATCCACTCTTCCCCTCTTTGAACGAAGGAGCTGTCCATAAAGATGCAATCTATTTTTCGGGACACAAATTTATTGGCGGTGTCCAAACTCCTGGTGAGTTTTAAAAGACTACAAATTAATTACCAAGAGACAGCTTTTAGACAGTTTGCTGAAACCATGTGGACATCATTGCAATTTCCAGAAGGAAACGCCGTGAATTAGGTCCTAGCTTATGAATTTTAGCATCGAAAAATGATAGGAACTTGCTATACATTAGAGTCACATTAGACAGAGAGATATTTAAGAATCATGATGACTGCTGATGGCCATCATTGAGTCATCGGCAGCTGACCGTTGACTCCGTGACATCACACTAAAATCAACTATTCAATACTCAATAGTGTAACAGAGGCGTTTTTAGGAATTTGTCCATCTCTCTCTCAATGCTCATCTAAACGCACGTATTAGAAAAGATTTGATGTATATCTCTGTCTTTTTCTAACGCATGCGTTCAAATGGGCAAAGAAAGAGAACGTCCAATCTTAAGATCTCCCTTTTCTCGGAAACAAGTCTATTAAAAGTGATTAGCTACAATTGATTGATTTTTTTTTTCATAATTTCAGGTGTTTTAATCGCCAAGAAAGCTCTTTTTCAAAATCCTGTGCCAGAATGTTGTGGTGGAGGAGCTGTTTTCTTTGTAGATCGATCGGGTCATCGCTATTTGAAGGTTTGTCTTATTTCACCCTTTTCATCGTAATCTTCTAAACGGAGAATGTTGCAATTAGAACGGTAACTCCCATAAGAGACGATGGAAACAGAGTTTCCCAGTTCATACTGGCAATCGTGCATGCTCATTTTTCAAGATGGCAGATGTGCTTTTTGAGGTTATATTTTCAATCAAGGGTGACGCTCAATCAATCACAATCCAGCCGGTTACCAAAGATTGCCGGAAATCTTCTCTTTCCTACACGGTAGACCTGAAAATCCCCAAAGTGAAAGATGTTTTATAATAAATTTAGGTCTCTGTTCTGATTGCGGTATTTTGTACTCTAAGGGATGAAAGAATGAGCTTTGCATTAAATTTTTCATCCAAAAGTGCATGCTAAATAAAATGTGAATGGAGCAGCTAAAAATGAAAAGCACCATTCTTCCACCAGAATTACTAAAATTTATTTGGTTCAATCAAACACATCAATGGCAGTACCCATGAAGAATTAAAGTGCCATGACTTTCGAAAGAAAGTCCTCTAATCGAAACGGTCCTTGAATATGTTGTCCAAAGAGTTTTAGATTTTTTAAGGCATATTTTCAAGTGCCAATGCTGTTAGACTCTGAAATACCTAAAAACTGCAAAAATGTCTAAAATTGTTCAAGGAATGGAAGAGTGAAAATTTCTACTAGGATACTTTCTTTTGAAAGTCATCGTAAATATCAGTGAACTAGAATGTAACAATACAAATGCAAACCATTGGCTACCGTTGCCCAACGGTAGCCAACGGTACTGTGGGTGTCAATCAGTGAAATAAATTTGATCAGCAGTTGGTGGGTGTAAGCGTGTAACTATTTATCTATCTATATTTGTGAAGTGCTCTAACAAAACGGACTTTATCTTCGCCGCGAAAAAAAATGAGTTATTGGTACTACTGCATAGGAGAGGTTATGATGGACCAGAGACAAATAGAGACCCAGCACAAAGCTTGTGACGGGTGTCCATTTTTCTGGCTCAATTTTCGTCGGAACTCATCGAAACAACAGCCAACATTCGCCTATTGTTGACTGATGAGCGCGTGGTTTGCATTCGCCAAGCAAAACCTGTTTCGGTTTCTGGGACCGCAGACCAATCACAGCCTTTTGTTGAGCTCACCATCCAAAATTAGGCGAAGGTTGATCGTTGAGGCCGATGAGTCCCGACAATAGTGGTTCACTAAAAGTGGACATCGCGCGCAACCACGGGAAGAATAGGGAGTGCACGGTCTCTATTTGTCTCTGTGACTGACAGTTCAACGCTAAAAATGTGCACAAATTCAAGAAAGTGACAGAATGGAGGCATTCTGAAGTGTTAAATAGCAATAATAATGTGATATCAGGAAAAACAAAGTTAACGTTTTGGAAAATCAATAGTCAAAACTAAAATACATCAATTCACATGCATTTTTACGGCCTTTTTTGGTTTACTTATGAACTAATACTTCTTGAAGACACTCTTCAGGCTACTAGAGAGCGTTTGGCATCGAAGCATGAAAACTCAAAATTTTGACCCCAGCATCTTATTTTTGCTTTCCTGAAAATTTTGGTCTGTAAAGATAAGGTCTGTTTTTTCAAAACCCGTCACGCATCTAACTGTTTCTCTGGGTTGTTGAATCTTCTGTATCAGTAACAAAGGTACTTACATCAGTGGATCAACTGCGAGCAGCAGTTGAAGAAAGGAGGAGGCAGTTCGCGGATCCAGAAATATGTCTCTTTCTCACTGCCCGTTTGAACTCATTTGTTACAAAAGGATATAGAGGGAGGGGGCCATCATGTAGCTTTGTCCTCTCTCTCTGTCCTTTTCAAACACATGCCTTCAAATGGGCTGAGAGAGCAAGAAGAGCAAATTCCCTCGATCAACCTCTCCTCTGCCTTGTCTCTAACGAGCAAAACAATTCTAGCTCTGTAACCTCCAAGTTTGATACTCTCTCCCTCATGCAGAGGCAAGTAGAGACCCAACACATGCTTCACTTCCCTGTTATGTAAGTGAGGCAAGTAAAATGGGTTCATCTTTGTTTGGGGGCTCAACCAAACCGCAGCCAACAGTCGCCTATTGTTGAGTGGTGAATATTACTCCAATCACAATCTACCTGAAATTTTGCTCTGAAGTCGAAATCTCAATTAAGAAAGGCATGTAATTTAGAAATAATATATCAGAAACCATTATTCTGTTAAAAAACTGTCAATTTACAATGTGAAAAAAACTTAACCTTTGTTCATCATTTAATTGTCGGCGACTGTTGGCTGTTGTTCCGATGAGTCCCGATCAAAACTGAGCTGGAAAACTGGACACCTGTCACAAGCTTTGCGCTGGGTCTCTGTTTGTCTAACCTCCGTTTGCTCAAACTTAAATTGTGTCTCGCAATTTGTTGACAGGATACAGAATTAAGAGAAGAAGGCGGGACTGGAGCAATTGTCGAATCAATAAGAGCCGGACTAGCGATGCAATTAAAATTATCCGTTGGTGTCTCTAATATTGCTACATTAGAAGAGCGAATAGTCAAGTGAGTTTCCACAAGTTTCGATTGAATCATCTTTCAGATTATCCTTTTCTGAGCCATTTGCTCCGATTGCTTGATCATCTCTATGGGTAGCAAAAGTTTAATGGTGGATTGGTTTATCTATGAATTAGTTAAGCTGGTGTTTAAGAAAACCGTATCTCTAGACCATTGTGGTGTAGTAAAGAATAGGGGTGTTTCATCACCTTTCTGGAACCGTATTACTGGCGCCATCTTATGTAAAACCAAATTTAGGAAAGATGTTTGTGTTGAAGAAATGTTGCTGTCTGTTTTTATCTTTTTTACAGTTTTCCTATTTTTTTTTTTTTTTTTATTTAATTTTATTCTATTTTTGGCTGTTCTGTTCATCTTGTTGATTAGCTTTGCAAGTAGGACTAAGTATGCCAATAAGGACAAATAGGACAGTTGCAAAAATTACGATGAACGCATTAAAAAATGGCAAAATTCACTCACAGACTCAGAAAGTGATTATGAAGTTTACGGCGTAATGGGGAAGCTAGGCAGGGATCATGGGAGATTCCTATCTAATGCGAGGCTTTTCTCTGTGTGTTTCTGTAGAATGAGTGACAAATTAGACAGGAATCCCCCATGACACTTGCATAGCTCTGAGGCCAAATAATGTTTGGACCTTGTGATTCTCCTCATAGATGTATGGTGCGTACTTACGAGAGGCTATTACCAGTTCAAACCTCTCATAAGCAATCACCAGTCATCTATTGATGACCACTCGTAAGATGCCGAAATGTCCAAACATTATTTGGTCCCTGTCATTTAAGAGCAAAGATTGCGGAGCTATGCAGGTAATAGGAGATTCCTATCTAATTTGTCTAGCTCTCTCTATAGGAATATACAGAGGAGAGTATCAAATTAGGGAAGAATCTATTGTGGTACCTGTGTAGCTTTGCTGTAATGCCTTAAACTTCAAAGCAATGGGTCTGTTGCAAACTTTTGCTACAATGATTAAGAGTGCTTAATCTATCACAAAATTGCCTGAAAAGTCCATTGGTGGCATCAAAAAGTCATAAAATGCAATAATAAACTCACAAAAGGCGTTTAATGAAATTTAAGATGGCGGCAAAATATCGAGCAATCTGTATGCATGCACCGTGAACATCCAAGGATGGCCAACTTTGACAACCTCACTGGAGGTAGAGGTTATGTGTTTGTTTACGTTGTGATTGGTTGTGATGAATATTGTGAGGTTGGCTATCCTTGAATGTTCATGGTGCATGCGTACAGATTGCTCGATATTTTGCCGCCATCTTGGATTTCATTAAACGCCTTTTGTGAGTTTATTATTGCATTTTATGACTTTTTGATGCCACCAATGGACTTTTCAGGCAATTTTGTATTGGAATAAACTCTCTTAATCATTGTAGCAAAAGTTTGCAACAGACCCATTTGGGAGTCTGTGAGTGAATTTTGTCATATTTCTGTATACTTACTGATATTTTCGCTAGATTTAAGCTAGAATTAACTAATGAATTGCCCTCATTGAAAGTTAGAAAGAGCCCCATTGTTTAGAAATATAGTACTAGAAGATTATGCTTTTTTCATTTTTTTGAATGAATCAATTGTTAAATATTCAGGTCTGGCACATTCTTTAAGTCGTTTTGATTCTCAAAAATTAAAACAATGAAATATTTCTATTGTGCTTTGTTTTCATTTTCAGAAATGTTTTATCTCATGTTCGAACGATACCAGAAATATTATTATTGGGAAATACTGGTCAAGGAGTGAAAAGACTGGCTGTGTTCTCGTTCCTCGTGCGGCATCCTAGAGGGACTTTCCTTCACCACAATTTCATCTGTTCCGTCTTGAACGACGTGTTTGGTATCCAAGCTCGTGGCGGCTGTGCTTGTGCAGGGCCCTACGCTCAAGATCTGATGGGTATCGATGAAGATCTTGCTGTGCAGTATGAAAACATTCTATTAGAAGATAGGTAAGATACCTGTTCGAATTTTCAGAAGCCTTCGAAACTTTGAAACTTTCGCTTTTCATTCTTTTTTTTTTTTTTCTTTTTGCAGCTGCATCCGCCGCACAGAGGAGCGAGCCAATGATAGAGGCAGGACATGGTAATATGCCTTTTAATGCGTATATCTTTGTTAATACGCAACGTAGACGTTTGAAAATAGTTTCATTGGTTTTATTGTAAAATTTTTCTCAAGAATCACCCTTTACAGTTTATTTTTTGACCGTAAAAACATTCAAATCAGCATTTTTAATCCTAAAATCCCATGTCCGGCCCCCCTCCCTTGACTTGCTCTACTGTGCGCTGTTAGTGGCATCGCCTGCAATCTGGCAATGCTGAATTTTGTCCTTTGTCTGTTTGTGAAGGGGAGTCCCGTTAATTTTATGAATTGACAATTTCAAGATGGCGTTTGCAAATTATTTAGGTACTCTGCAGCAGATATGAATCTGTCCAGGTCAAAAGAAGCTTGTTCTAATAGGAAAGACCCACTCTTATCAAAGAAGGATCTGAACTCAGCTTTTTGATGCAAAAATTTGGAGCATTAAAATGAAATTCTCTCAGTTACGGAGCAAAAAATCAAATTTCAGAACTTTAACTGTGTTTGTTTACATTTCATTGCACAATTTTGGTAAGGATACTCTTTGTTTCACAAAACATGTCAATTGGTCTGTTGCAAACTTTTGCTGTAGCGTTGAAGTTGGTTGATTCTCATGTAACATTATGTGAAAATCACCACGCATGTAGTAAAAAGTCTCAAAATTCTCTCAAAAACTCCACAAATGTGTTTTACCAATTTCAGGCAGTCAAATGAGCAGGGCACTTTGAGGGAGTCCCACTGGCGCAACTAGGATCTCTTCCATCTCTCTCATTTCCCATTTGAATGTATAAATAGGAAAAGGACAGAAAGAAGAGGTTTTTATCCCGTTGTCCATCCTTGTCTAACATACGTTTCTTAATGGAGAAAAGAGAGAGATGAAGAAACTCCCGGTGCGCTACTGGGAGTCTCATCTAATTACAGCTTTCTCTATGATGAAGCATTTTTCTCAACGTAGAAAGTTGCGTTTCGATAAGACTTTCCCATTGTGACACGCTCATTCAATCCCCATCTTTGAATTTTGTTTAATGCATCAATTGAGTTCGTGAGTGGATTTTGAGACTTTATGATGCTTACAATGTGATTTTATGCAGGAGTCAACCCTTCAAAATGCAGTCGCCAAAGTTTGCAACAGACCTATTGTTGAAACATTATTTCTATATACCTACTTCTTTTCACATCACAAGGAGTATTTTCAATTTATTTATCTCCTTTTTTGTTCAGTCGTTTAGATAGACACCATCTAAGGCGTCATGAAGAGCATTCCATGTATGAAATGCTTCGACCCGGCTTTTCAAGAATTTCTCTACCATATTTCATGCCGGATTCCGAGTTGAATTTTGTATTGGAAGCACTTAAAATGGTCGCAACCGAAGGTTGGAAACTGTTACCTCAGTATTTGCTAAATCCAGAAACTGGTGAATGGAGACATCATACTAACGTTGTAAGTCTCTTTGACTATTTTACTTGCTCATATTGCTCTCTTCATTTTTTTAGAAACTGTCGAAAATCTGTTGCAGTTTCTACGCTCTCATAAGTGAAAGGTTTTTGACAATTGAACATGATCTTGCGAAAATGTCAGATGTCCAAAATATTTTGATTGAAAAAACAAATATAAAAAAATAAGAAAATTAGCAAATGAAAAAATAAAAAATTGAAAAAAACTGACAAGACAAGGGAAATAGGAGCAAGAAGCCGAGGAACAAGTCTGATCAGGACTTATACAGACGCAGTGTCTTCTTAAGATTGATGTATGCTCACAAAGTCAAATAAAAAAAAATGGACAACTGACGTTTTTGCATGAGCCTGTTTAATTTTTGGGTCTGAAAATCACAATTCATATCAGCTTTCAATTGTAGAAGCCCCTTTTTCCACATTTGTAATCCATTAGAAACTGCGTTTAGTTTAGGCTTGTTTTGAGAAATTTACGTATGCTACCAATCTACCATCTCTAATCCTTGATCAGTTTTTCTGTCTGCCCTGAATTAATCTGAATATATTTATTACAAACAAATCAAGAGGAAAACGTAGTAGACACTATCCCTTTTCTGCAGAATTTGTCTCTAAAGCACAAAATGAAGCAATCAATTTCAAAACCTGCAACATCCATTGCAATGTTTCATGATAATAATGCTATGAGACTCTTTCTAACTTTTGCTATTTGCAATCGAACAGTTAATTCTTGCGTGAAAACCAGCAAAATTGAAGATGAGTGTGCTACAACATCACAAAATTCACTCATAGACTCGCAAAATGACTTTACGGTTAAAGGCATTATGACGGAGCTACGTGTGTACTGGAAGAGACTCCTATCTAATCTAAGGATTTTCTCTGTTTGTTTCTATAGAGAGGGAGACAAGCTAATTGAGATTTTCTTTGATATTTGCATAGCAATGCCATTTTTGCTCTTAAATGGCGGAGCTGTGCAGTTGTCATGGGAGATTTCTGTCTAATTTTTAACTCTCTCTGTACAAACACTCAGAGGAAAGTCTCTTTGATAGGAATCTCCCAAGGTACTTGCGTAGCTCTGCCATTTAGCCTTAAACTTTGGAGTCATTTTGTGAGCCTGTGAGTAAATTCTGTGATTTTTCTGCATACTCATTGCAGTTTTCGCTGGATTTTACTCAAGAACTAAGTGCCCAATCCCTATTAGCAAAAGTTAGCAATAGATCTATTATGTTTGTTCTATTGGAGGCCTACTACTTGCAATTTTACAAAACATTCTCTCAGTGCAATGAGCAATGATTTAGCAAATATTTTGTAAAAGAAGTTTTTAACTTTAAGTGCATTTGATTCGTCTATGAAAGAGCAAATGTTGCAATGAATATTGCTAGTTTTGTTACCGTATGCCTCCAATACAAAATACAATGCTACAAATTTTTTCGAGTCCTGCTTTAAGCTCAAAAATATGACATTTCTTTTCGGAACACTGAGTCAATTATCTTTGTGAGAAGGAAGTTTAGTGCTCTTTGTTTCAAGATCTCCTTGATCTTAACCCTTTGTATTCTGAAGGTACAAATTTTTACCACCAAATTAACATGGTTTCAAATGTATTTTTGAAAAAATCACTATACCTATTGCACATCAAACTAAACGAGAAAAATCCATTCTATTTATTGAGATTGATGAAGAATTTGTGAGAAGGGTTTTTAATACTAATAGTGCTGGTTTTAAAGGGTTAATTGCACAACTTAGTAATTGAATTGATCATTTGCGATATTTTTGATCTGTAACCTTCCCTTTTTCTTGCTCCAGGTATTCAAGGACCGAAAATGGTTAGGCTCCATTCGGTACTCTGATGGAAAAATGAATGTCAGTGAAAGGCGAATATCTGGTCAAGTTCCTTGTCCTAAAGACTACAACGAGTGTTTGCAAACGGCTCGAAATTTATTCAATAAAGCCCGAAAGGTATGTTGATCGTTCTTTTCCCCCTTTTGAAATCAATTTATCTGGGCTGCGGTCTTACATACAGTCGTCTCTCTCTCTCTTATGAAATCTCTTTGTGTTGCTTCGTTCTCTTTTTTAGAGATTTTTTTAAACAAGACATTTTTTTTTATTTTTATTTACTTTTGTATAAGTCAGAGTGAAAGAGCTGGGAGGATTCATTCTAATCATTTAAAAAAAAAAAAAATGTCTAGTAATCAGTCAAAGGAAGTGAGAGAGATAAAATTATATTTTATAAATATTTTTCAAAAAGAAGCACACTCAGAGAACTAAAAACATGAAAAAAATGAGAATACCCGACATTTTTTGGTCCAGCAGAATGATCTGAGCTAAAAACTCCCTAAATTGGTTTTTGAGTTAAATAGGCCAAAATTCATTGAAATTTAGTCCAAATTAACACAAATGGATCTTTAATAACCCTCTGCGGGCCGATCCAAAAAATATACGGAATAATACGGAATTTATATAATTGCCAATTGGTTTTCAGATGCCCAAGGACTGCCTGTTAACCAAGTAGATAAATTCCGTGTTTTGATTAGACTTGGCAACCACGTGACTCGTCTCCACCAATCACCATTTTCCATTCTTATTCAGTCTACCCAAAAGTCTGGAATTTCAAGGATCGACCTGCTGAGCATGTATAGGTTAACACCACATGTCCTCAAATTGACAACTATTGTTAAAGTTTTAAGGCCATTCTCCCAGATAAATGTTTTTGCTGGGCAAATCCTCAAATTCCTAAACATTTTTTCACTGTCATGCGCTCCGCGGATCGCTGCATTTTTTGCACCCCTGCGTATGTTCTACGTCCTAATCCCTGTTCTTCTTTCAGATGGCTCAGCGCTTTCCACTGGCTGATCAGACTGTGATGTTTAATGAAACCGCGGAATCTTTGCGGTGGTTCATGTTGCCGAGCGAGGCTCAAGACTTACTCTTAGGTCATCCTCATAGTGTTAAAACGAATGTGCCTTTCGATCCAAGCAATTATCAAGGATCGCGAGGCAGTATTTCTGAGGTACCTGCCTTCACCCTTGACAGAGATCTCTTTTCCAGACACCATAGTTTGTCTGCGCTAGATTCCTCATCTCAGAGGTGAGTTTTTTCATCATTCAGTCAAATAATGCAATGTTCTCAGTCATCAACCTTTTTTCATTTTCTCTTGAAAAAAACGCAAAAATTTCAGACTTTGTCTGCCCCATTGATTTTTTTTTTTTTACCCAGGACTGATATGCAACTTTTTTCAATACTGTCTTATCAGTTTATTTTTTGGCTCACCCCCTAGTTACACATCTTATCCTGCCATGAATTTTTATCGTACAATTACTTGAAGATGATTCCAGGTGAAACTTTTCCCGATTTCAATCCGATGGATAGTGCCACTAGTCACTTTTGGGGATCGTTGTGTTCTTGGTATTTTAAATTGGAAACAAAGAAAAAACACAAAACCCAAAAACGTTGAGACTTGCGTAATTTTGTTAGCTTCAAACAAGCAAAATTGGTTGAGAATTAAAGTCGTACTTTAAGAAATTTGTTGCGCCGTAAGCTCAGTGAGTGTGATTTAGTACGAGTGATACTATGTCTATCTGCCTCACTCGCACTCATCGAGGCTTATGGGAATTTTCTTATATCCAATATTCCGGCTTTATGTTTTAGTATTTCCGCTTGAAACTCTCAGGGAATCTTCCTTGCAAGTGCCAATGTTCCTCAAATGTGTGCTTTTTGTGTATATTCATCAATTTTTCCCAAAATCTGTTGAATTTTTAAGCAGCACGATAAGATGCCTGTGGTTGGAACTAATCGGCCCGGGAATCATCTCAAAAGGGCATCTTAAGTGCTTTTCGCATTTCTTATCATAGAAAAGAGTAACGTTTCACTCCAGTGGCAGATCCAGAAATTTTTTCTGAAGGGGAGGGGGAGGCACACGCTCATGAATTTTTAAATTTCATTTTTAAAAAAAGGCAAAATTTAAGGCTTTGGGGGGGCACGTGCCCCTGTACCTCACCCCCATGTGGATCCGCCTCTGTATCACCCTATTATAATTTATCATGGTTCTCAGAAATTTGAAATTTTTAACGCTCCTGAGTGTGTCTTTTTTTTTCCAGGGATGTTACTTCAGTTCATTTTGACTCCTCAAGTATGCTCAACAGTTCAAATTGTTCAGCAGTTTCTCCGAGAAGTTATAGTCGGCAGAAAAGTAGAGAACGTTGCTACAGTTTGGGCTCAACCCCTCCTCCTCATCCTCGACTGTTCCTTGGCATACCTCGAAATCGGCAGTGTAGTATTGGAAGTCAGACTGAGCTCAACTCTTTAAGCGATAGTGATAACAAAGGTGAGTCAAAGGTCTTTTATTCAATTTGGCTCTTGTATAGGAAGTATGATTGTTCCATGAAAGATAAGCACAGACCTGAACATTTTACGTTTTCCACTTTTCTTTACCACAAGTATCACAACAGAAAATAGGCCATTTTCTTTATTTGGAACACAACTAAACCCAATGAACTACAAAAAATGGCAATGGAACACTCCCGTTTTATTACTGCGGTTGGCGATCGCAGTTCGATTGTTCCATCGGAACAAAATGGAATACTCTAACCGCTCTGAAAAGTCGGTCCAATGATCGCGGTCATTTGTGTTCCAATAAAATATAACCATAAACCTGTCGAATCTCGAATTCTTTGACCTGTTGATTTATTTATAGCTCAAGTTTCATTTTAGAAAACAAATCTAAGGAGCCTCACCTTAAAAAATGGCACAGAAAATAAATTATTAGTGCTGTTCAAAAAGGTAAACAAAGCCAGAAAGCAAGAATTTAAATAAAACCCGTTTTTTTTTTTTTTTTTTTTTACTTTGGAACACGATACAAACCTCACTTAACCCTTTGCCTGCTGAGTTAGGAATTCAGGTGCAGCCACCCCCCAGCTGAGTTAGGAATCGAAAATTATGCAAATTCGATCATTTTCAGATGGCCAAAAATCATTAGAAAAAAAACAAAAAAAATCATCCAAAATCATATTTGTTGATATACCCATTGCCTGCTACGAACTAGTATACTCGCTGCAAAAAATCCGTACCCCTGAGGCAAGCGCAATACCGACAAACTTAGGTTAACTTGGTTTCGTCAGCTGAGTAGAAGCAAAACATGCAGAGAAGAAACATATTTTAAAATCAAGGGGCAACGCATTCTATCGAAAACACTTGTAACTTGTAGTTCGTATCTTTCCCGACAGAATGAGTACCTATAGTCCTATGTTTGGTTCAATCGCAGCAGCGCTACGGCCGGAAATTCAATGGAAGTCACGAATGCGAGTATACTCGGGCGTAGCTCTGAGGAAAGATTTTTTTTCCGCGAGTATACTCGTTCGTAGCAGTGAAAGGGTTAACCAAGAGTTACAAAGAAAAACCCGTTCCTTGGTGTTCCATTGTGTTTTATGCATGAAAAAATTAGTCTCTTGCGGAGGGGATATGGGGGAGTCCCTGGAAATTGATCTTCTATTGCTATAAAGAAGAGGGGCTAACCCTCCCCCTTTGAATGTGCCTCTGACTTGGTCACCTCTCAAATCTATAAAATGGGGTAGAATCCAATCCAAAATTTATAATCTTCACTTTGCTTTGTCTTCAGATGATGCAGATCAAAGGTGCTCGGATACAGCATCTCCTCCGGTAATAGTGGACAATGCAGCTAATTTGCGGGTATGTTTTCCATCAGTTTGATGAATAGAATTTTACTGGAGTAGAAAACTAAATTCAGGTGAACAGAGAAGAACAGAACGAAAAGAGGAAAGAAAACTAAATTCTGGCAAAGAGAGGAAAACAGAGTGACAAATTGAAGATAAGAGAGTCAAATACAATATTTCAAAACACTACGGCCGATGCCTACCTGTCAATTGTAGAAAGTCCTTTTCCTTCGTAGGATCTACTGCATGTAGTGGAGTCCACCATGCCCTTTCCCATCCTTTCACCCTGTCTTTCCCTCAAACTCGTTGAATGCGTTGACCTTGTGTTAACAATTTGCCAAGTGAATCTCTACATGGGAATTAAGTTCCCATCATCTAACATGGTATTGGATGATGATCAGTGCACCTAAAGCCCACCGACATCCTTGCTTGATCAAACGATTTGAATGGGTTTGAAGGAGCCTGGCAGAAGTCTGTCGTTCGCGGTGAAAGACCCACACAAGAGCTAAGCTTGCAGCTGGGGCGACTGACAGATTCTATCTATCTATCTATCTATCTATCTATCTATCTATCTATCTATCTATCTATCTATCTATCTATCTATCTATCTATCTATCTATCTTTCTATCAATATTAAGCTCAAAATAGTTTGCAAGCTACAAAGAAGTCTAATGACTTGGGGAATAAGACTGGACTGTATGGTTTTTAAATTTCACTAATGAGTAACATGGGTTTTCAATTAGATTTAATTTCAAGACTGCTTAAAGTTGCCCATCTCTCTCATTTTTGAAATTACCCTGTAATCCAGTTGACAGTAAATTGAAGAATTCAACCGGAGACACTGCTTTCCTCCTTGAATTTTTACCCACTTTGATCTGATTGTGAAATTGATGCCTGGCCCAGGAACGTTAGCATGTTGAAGTTGTTGCCCAGCTTATTACCTACTAAAATTACTTCAAATACAAATGAACTTTAAACTTTAGGGAGTCACTACATAATCAGCCTGCAGTTTGATTTTTGCTTTTTTTTAATTGCTACCAAATTTATTGATTTTATCTTTTTTTACAGGCGTATGTCAAAGAAGTTACAGAAGAATTAGCTACAGAGATTAAGTCTGAACTTCGGGAAGTGATTGCAACCGTGGATAATGCACTTTCAGAAAGTTCTGAAAGTTTATCTGACTACAACTGCATAGATAGAAGGCTAAGCTGTGCTCCGCAAATGAAGAAGAATATTAACGGGGCAACTTATTTTCCGCGCAACAATTCAGTTCCCGTTATTGTCACATCATCATTTGATACCTCTTGCACGATGTCACCATTATCACCGTTCATCAACCATGGCTCCATTCCTTCAACATATGCGCTTGAAAATGTTGGATATCCACCAGAATATTCTTATTCTCAGCCAAATAGTTTTGCTCCACTGTGTAATCCTGAAACAAACAACGGAGCCAGCTCTCCAGGCGCAGATGTTTCGGAACACGTGGCGGAGTACCTCGCCGAACTGACGACAGAAATGGTTTCTGAAATGAAGTCTGAATTCCGGGAAATGGTGAACGCTGTTGATGAAATTATTTCTCCGAACCCAGAGCGCCAAAACTCCTTATCTCTGAGTACTGATGACATGAGCGACTCAGAATACGTTAAACCACTCGCTGATTCAAGTTGCCTGAACGTGAGCACCAGTTGTGAACTTAATAAGAAGTCAATTCTTAAGAAAGCCAAGAAATCTACTATCAATAGCATTAGTTCACAAGATAGTGGTATAAATATCAATTGTTCCGAGAAAGAATCAAACTCTGCGGACAAACAAGAAACAGACTCTGACAAAACCAACTCTGAATCGGCTTCGGAAGGTTTTTACCAATCAGACTCGGATCCTGGTCGGAAGAAATCGGTGATTGAGGTCGAAAAACCTCGATGGCACCGTCCTCCAAAAGTTATCTGGAAACCAACAATGGAAGGTATTACAGATTTTGATATGATCAAAGATGGGGACCGTGTCATGGTCTGTCTTTCTGGTGGTAAAGATTCTTTATCATTGCTACACACTCTTCATCAGTATCAATATTACGCCAAATCCAAAGGTATCAATTTCGAAATGGGAGCAGCTACAGTTGACCCAGGCAGCTCAGCATACAATCCAAGACCATTAATACCATATTTAAAACTCCTTGGTGTACCCTACTTATACGAGAAGCAAGGTATCTTAGATATAGCCGCAAGCGTAAATTGCTCCTCAATATGTAGCTTTTGTAGTCGTTTGAAGCGAGGTCGTTTGTACAAAGCCGCTCGGGACAACAATTACAACGTCTTAGCTTTGGGTCAACATCTTGATGATCTGGCGGAGAGTTTTCTAATGTCAGTGTTTCATAATGGTGCGCTGCGCTCAATGAAAGCACATTATTCTATCAAAGAGAAGGATCTACGAGTTATCCGACCATTTGTCTATGTGCGAGAGAGGAATTTAAGGCAATTTGCAGAGAGCAGCAAGTTTCCTGTCATCCCTGAAAACTGTCCTGCCTGTTTTGAAGCGCCAAAAGAAAGACATCGCACCAAACAAATGCTTGCTCAGCAAGAGATTTTACATCCGCAGTTATTTAATTCTCTAAGATCAGCACTCCTTCCTTTAATATCTTTCAATTCAACTGGAGAAGAAAACGAAACGAATAAAGAGATAAGACAGAGTAGCAAAAAGAAGCGACAAGCATTTAAAAAATTAAGGTCGGAATCAGACAGTAGCACTGATGAAGAGGAACCTCTAGACTGTCCGAAGGAAAGATCAGAATCAAAAATAGTTCAATTTGAAGTCTAAAAAATCAAATATTCATCACCTTTTTCAAAAATAATTTTATCATGTTCAAGCTTTCAAGATCCTGTGCTCTTGGGCTTAGAAAATGTGATTGCTAGTTTTGTCTTAGAAGTCAGAACATGTGATGCGAATCCTTTTATTTTTTTAAGTTTCAATGTTTTCCGATTCCGTTCAGATTTCCAGTTCAGAAAATTTGCATGAACTGTTGACTTGCACGGCTTCATGCAGAATAGACCTAACCATGTAGGATACCAATTGCAGTTGGCTCATCTCCTCTTGGAAATGTTCAGTTAATTTCAAGAAAAAGAGGACAGAAAGTTCAATTATCGGTAGAATCAAGGCATTTAATTATTTTAGTCACACCCGGATAATTTGGCCTGGTTGGATCCCAAAGATTTTGCTGCACCTAGTATGCTCTCATTAACCTCTAGACCTTCTCGTTTCTTTGCCGATGGTGGTAGCAAGCCAAAGCAAAACATTGATTTTTAGCCAAGTTACCAAGGCGTCATTGACATCCTTGAATTTGTTGACTGTATTGCAAGGAAAGAATATAGACTGTTTTAGTAGAGCGATATATCGTATCGATTGCCGTCCGAGGGCCTCTGGTTCCAAACAAACTCTGGTTCAATGTAATTTCCCCATAAGCGGATTTTTGAACGGAAATTTAGGGTATTAAATCAAACAATTTATGCGACCTTTTTGCGATTATGAATTCTCCGTCCTCGAAAATGCTTAATTTTGTCTGGTTCCACCCGTAAAACTGCCGAAATCAACAAGATATTACAGAATAAACGATGCGTTTGGAGGTTGGAATCACACAAATGTTATTGTTGTTGTTGTGGAATTGGCGGGATTTCGGGCGATTCTAACCTACAAATGCAACATTTAATCTGTAATATCTTATTGATTTCGGCAGTATTAGTCAAGGAACCAGGCATAATTAAGCATTTTCAAGGACGTAGAATTCATAATCGCAACAAGGTCGCATTAATTGTTTGATTTAATACCCTAAATCTCCGTTCAAAAGTTCGCTTATGGGGAAATTACATTGAACCAGAGTTTGTTTGGAACCAGAGGCCCTCGGACGGCAATCGATACGATATATTGCTCTACTAAAACAGTCTATTCCTCTTTTTCTATCATTCTCAGAATACTTACTATGAAATTTTGTTTAGTGGAATGTCCTCTAAGTGGAATATCTCGCTAAGTGGAATTTTTTTTCAGCACTGTGAAACCTCCCATACTTTGAATGCAATTTCCTAAGTCGAACTTTTGCTGAGTGGAATTTTTTTGGGGCAGGACCGAGGTTCAATGAAAAGAACCTTCACTGTCTCTGTTTACACCAGCAATTGACAGATGATAAGTCCAAACTTTAGTGCCCAAAAGGATTTTTTGTCCTGTAGTTTTTTTTAAGTGCAGTACGATAATGTTCAATAACTTTTTAGTCCATTTAAAATGTATCCAGTAATTTTAGGTTCGTTTCCATCTTCTTATTCTACCGTAGGAGTTCTTAATTTCAGTCTATATAATTAATCACCCGTAAAACTTGTAGATGCATTTGCACTACTAACCTGTATAATGTATGTTGCCACATTATTTTCCTTTCTTTTTCTGTTTGTTCTCAAGCAAAAGTTGTTTAATTTGACATCCCAGTCCTACTAACACGGATGTTTGGAAGAAAAACTCTATTCATTCTGACTTACTTACTAATTGGACTTATTGAAATTTAGACCAAAAAAATGGATTAAGAATCAAACGGACTTTAAATGTTTTCTGAACATTAAAGTTCGGACTTATCATTTGGGAACGGTAGCAACGCCATCAGCAGGGTCAGAGTATGCAATATGAAATGTACTAGACACTTTTTTATCACAGCATGTGTGTTGCATATTGCATACCCTGTGCCTGTATCTTTTTTCCTGCTGAAATCCTAAAAAAAGTCACCTTTAGTGAAAGCCTTGAATATTTTGAAAATACTGGTTTACAATAGATGAAAGTTTGAATGGAAATGTCCTTTACTGTTTTCGCGTCAGGCTTTGTTGCAAACGTTTTGTGGATCAAAAGTGCTTCCTATCAGTGCAATATGGCAATGTTGCACTGTGCCCATTTAAACCCATGTAAAAGGTCAAATGCGAAGTTCGATCTTTTTAATGGGTTTAAATGGACGAATTGCAATGTTGCCAAATCGCACGCTACGCCACTGCTTCCTATTCTTTACTATCACTTGGCATTAAAAATATTCAGAGTTTTAGGTTGAGTTAACATTTGTCGTATATTACTGTGTTAGCTCCTACATTTTTGATGGATGCAATAAGTCAGGCGAACGAAAGCCATACTTTGACTTAATAAAATGATGTTATTTTCCCTTATACGCATGTTTGTCTCCATTTGTTATTAATGGACTTTGACTTCTTATAAATCATAGGTTTGTGTCCTATATTAAATAAATAAATAAATAAATATTTATTTTTGTGATAAACTACCTAGAAGTTTAGTGATTTTTTATTCACTTTTTTTTTTTTTTTTTTTTTTTTTTAATTTTTTTGACTGTACAATAATTGTTTAGTTTTATCAGTTCTCTTATTGACTAAGTAGTTTTGTATTCTGATTCAGGTCTTTGATAAGTATCAGTACCTTTTAGTTGTTAGTTTTAAGTACCTTCCTCTGTTTATTTATCATCATTTCATTTAATTCATACATTTTTTTTAAAAAAAATCATTATCATGTGGTATCATTGTTTTTAATGTTGTTTTTCATTTAGTTGTTTGTTCATGAACTTTAATGTAATGTTGACTTTTAAGTAGATGTATTCTAATTTTACATTATATCACCAGTAGTACTTTCTAATTTTATATTGTTGTTTTCCTTTGCTGTGAATTTAACAAATTTGTTTTGTTATAGTACACTGCCCTGCAAAGAAACCGGCGCACCTGGCGCGCTGGATCATTCCGCTCGAAAATGCAAAGAATTTACAAAAGTTCAAATCGTCATAACTTTATAACTAAAAGCGCTAGAAACATTTTAAAACAAGGTTCAGATTCCTCGTAGTTTCTAGTTTTTGATGCTGGAACTCAAATTTTCTGTCGGTAATTTTTACATCCGTGATAAGAGTTTTCCAAATCCTCTTGACAAATGTTTCTTTGCAGCACTTCTCTAAAAAATGACTCTTATTTCTCGCATCTCTTTGGTCAAAAGTAGCATAGATAGACAAAATTTAAAATATGCATCAGAAACCTCAGAGTCTGTAGTTTCGACCTGGTTACCTTAATTTTGTCTACAAAATTTTTTGAAGGTCAGAAAATGCATTTTTTGTGCTGCAAAAGCACGCAAAGGAGAAACATTCGTAAGGGTTTCGTGAGGGTTTGGAAAAACTCTTATCACAGGTGTAAAAGTTACCGACAGAAAATTGAAATATTTTTAGCTCTTTTAATTCAAAAGTTATGACGATTTGAACTTTTGTAAATATTTCGCATTTTTGAGCGGAATGATCCAGCGCGCCAGGTGCGCCGGTTTCTTTGCGGGGCAGCGTATATTGTGTTCTGTATGACAAACTAGTCATAATGTATCCCCCCTTACCCCTCTCCATTTCCTTGTCTCCTTGCAATGGGGCTTTTGCTAACTTTTGGTGTTTGCGATTTAATAGTTAATTCTTGCGTAAAAACTAAATTACAATGACACGATGAGCATGTGAATAAATCACAAAATTCACTCGCAGACTCACAAAATGACTTTAAAGTTTAACACGTTGACTGCCAGACAATTTTTGCTAGTGTTATGTACCACCACGCCAAGCTGTATTATTTAAAAACCCAAATTAAAATTTCAAATGAAAAAATTTGGGTGGAAAACGGGTCAAACAAAGAAGTGATTTTGTGCATTTTACTCGTCATGCCATGCCGGTTAGAAAGGTATACGCACATTCTCGGATACGCTAGCTGGCGGCGCTGTGAGAACGCTCGTATTCACCGGGCGGCCGGCTACATATAACTGGCACGGCGAGGTGCGTAACATCACCGCAGGTCACATACGACCATAATGACGGCTTAATGACAGAGCTACGCAGGTACCATTTGAGATTCCTATCTAATTTTGAGACTTTCTTCTGCATGTTTCTTTAGAGAGTGAGACAAATTAGATAGGAATCTTCTATGATACCTGCAAAGTTCTGCCATCTTTGATCTTGAATGGCGGAGCTTTGCAGATGTTATAGGGGGCTCCTATCCAATTTTTCACTCTCTCTATAGAAAATACAGAGGAAAGACTCATATTAGATCCCCCATGGTGCCTGTATAGCTCCGACTTAGCGCCTTAAACTTTATATTCATTTTGTGAGTAAATTTTGTCATTTTTTAGCATACTCATTTTAATTTTTGCTGAATATTACCCAAGAATTAACTTTTTAATTGTCTGTAGTGAAAGTTAGTAAAATCCACTTTATCATGGTTATAATAACTGCGGAGTGATGCGCAACCACAAGAGTGTTAAGAAAACATTTTAAGAATTGTCAATAATATTATTCCAGCATTTAGAATTTTGCCTCTGGAAATTTTGTCCCAAGTTGGACAGTTTATTGTTGCTGAAAATAAGCTTTCAGTCTTTCATCAGTGTCTTTTAATTTATACGATCACATCATTTTCAATCAATTCTGTAACTAGTTTTTAAAGTATTTTTTTGCTATCAGTCTCCGTTCAGTGCTTTATATTTGAAGCTTGTAGTTTTTAAGTTAGTTTAAAGTACCTCCTCATTGAAAATTTCCATAAATGATTTATTTTTATTAAAACATAGAGTAAATTAACGATTCATATTCTTGCCATAAGTAATGTATGTACCTATATCTGTGAAAAGATGAATTGGAATAAATGAATGTGACTCGTAACGACGTAACTATAATCATTTGTAATTTTTCTTCCCTTGAATATACTTTCCTGTTCATGTACTTTTTAGTTGGCCTATTTATTTAACCCTCTCGCACACCAATTTTTATCCCACCAAAAAAATTTGGAATGAATAGAGCGGGATGAAAGGGTCCACAAAAAATCTTTGTGACGGGAAGGAGATAGATTGGTAAACAAATGAGAAAAATGATAGCTTTGACAACTTGCATGTAGCTTACATGAATCTAATGTTACAGCTGTTCTTTATGAAATTTCCTCAAGTTGAGATGGCTGACGTAACCTTTAAGGACTTCCAAATTCTCAGTATTATCATATTTTTGGAGGCGTTTTTTTTTTTTTTAAATGAAAGATTACAAGAGATTCTCTAATAGAAAACAAAAAAATCTAAAAAAGAAGAAATAAGATAAATAATAAGAAATGAAAAAATAAGAAATTAATTAAGAAAAAATAATTTAATGGAAAATAATTTAATTTAATATTAATTAATTTAACTAATAAATTAATATTAATTAATTATTAATGAATATTATTATCATTTGAATTATTAGTTATTATTATATTCATTAATTATTTTTATGAAAGTTGTATTTTTTTTTGTCCACAATCCTCCATTATGGACGGGCGGATGAAAAAAGTTCAGTGGTCCACAAGCGTTCACATGCTTTTGAGCTGGCGAATGTTGGTGGACCACAAAGGAAATGATGCGGGAAGGTTTCAAGATTCAAATTAGACTAGATACAATGAGATTCTTTCATAAGAACTGACAATTTCATGACCGCGTTTTGTGAACCGCGAACGACTGTGGGCATAAAAAAAGACGGCTTAAGTATTGTTATGAATTAATAATAATTTAATTTTTAATTTTTTTTTTAACTTTTAAGAAAAAATAATCAATATTCAAGGGGGTCGAGTGGGTCCACAGTGGGCTCACCCTAAATGCAAGGGACCACCAAAAGGGTGGGATTAATTGACCTATAACATTAAATTAATTACAAGTGTCAGCCAACTTTTTTGGAAATTTCATAAGACTTCTTGTTCCTTTATGTAGGACACAGTACCTAAGCATAAGGAAGCATTTCTATGGGTTAACAATCCACCATGATAAAACTAAGAGCCAATTAAGCCCCCATACATGCTTCACCACTTGGCTGAAACTAAGAGCAACCAATGATCAATCACCTGCTCTCTTTGCAAGGAGAAGCTAACGATAAGAATTGCGGCAAGTTTAATTACTTGCTCGTAAGCAAATCGCAAAAGTTGAATTTGTCCGTACAAAACTGTACAATGTACTGAAAAGTCCAATAACTGAATGCCCAATCAGTACATGTGGATCCAAGCAGTATAAGAAAAATCTAACCAAAGTTTGGTACCTTGAAAAGACTGGAAGTTGATTGGTAGAGGATGTTTCACGAAAGTTGGCCGCTGACAGATGGGTTTGTTTACTGCGCAGAGACGAGTTTGAGATTTTGCGCTTGTGTAAGAACGCTAACACATCTTTATGCAGCAAGCCGCATGATCTGTCGGCGGCCTTCTTTCATGAAACAAGCTCTAAATACCAAGCAATATGGAAATACCGATGAATACGGAGATACCAATAATTACCAATTTAAGAACTGACAAACATGGAATTATCACCAAAAAATGTCACCATACTGGTAGAGGAGATTCATGGAGAAACTATACAAGGAGGAGTTCACAACAGAATCTCCTTCACCCCCCACTTCCTCTTTTGTTCGGGATTATTTATCTGTCTGTGATGATTTATTTCAATCCTAAGTCAATTCATTCAATTCAGAGACAATTTATAATAGAGACCATGTTTTACCTATCTTATTCTTGCCCACGTTTGTGCAGTGGCAACTTTTTTTTTGGGGTTTCAACAGAATGCTGCAAACATGGTCCATATGTTGACCAATGAGAAAAGTCGTTGAGACTTTTGTCTAGTGAAACCGAAGCACGGAAATTGCATCAGTCAATGGGACCATGTTGGATGGTGCTCCCTCATACTCCCTGTGTTAATTCCTGTTGAGTTCCGAAAAATAAGTCAGCCACCACGCGCACGGCTAATGCGTAGTCTCTATTATATATTGTCTCTAATTCAGTTATTCATTCTCTTGGTGCAATTCATTATTCTCCACATCGTTCTGCAATTCATTCTTACTTGAGCCTTTTAGGGAAAGTCTATCCTTCCACGCTGTGGTTCGTGTGCCGTCAATTTGAAAATTGCGCGCATGTCTCCAATCGGTGCGGTGGCCGGAGCACGGTCTCGTTTTCACTAACACTTCTAACAATCGCAGCTAGAGAGCAGCAGTCGCCTCTGTTGTGAATGGAAAAGCCTCTATGAATGACTACTTGTAGCAGCACCGTTCTCGTTGTGACGCCAAATGAAACGATAATACACGAGAAGAAGTGAATCGGCTATTTTGATAGATGACCCTCCCTCACCCCTCTCACCCGAAGCAACCTCGCTCCATCCATTCTTTATGTGTTGTGTTGAGTGTTGTTCTTGTTAGTGTTAGTACCTTATACAGCATTCCCACAAAGTCACGCAACTGCTTAGAAAAAATGAATTGAAACGAAATTAGTGACTATAATTTGGGTACTTGTGATGTTTACCCAAGATCGTTATACTTTTTGTGATTCTCCGTGATGTTTACGTGATTTCGTTAATCTTTCCAATTCGATTTCGGAGTGACTTTCCAACTTAATCCTCGCCTTGACGGTGTAGTTCATGTTTCAATATGGCTGGGCTCTGCGGAAATTTTTCTCAGTGTGTTTGAAATCAGTATGAAAGTTGAGGTCTCCACCACGGATCGAAAGTGTGAGAGGTGAATATCCATTATTTCTTGAAAATTCTTTTTTTTCTCGTATAACCATCTTATCATTTTACATCATGCTATCGATTTCAGGCCCATGAATGATTTGCCAGTCTAATCGAGGTCGCTCTCTGACGTAGGATTTTCGTATGCTAACGAGTCGCGAAGCGTATCACTAGCTATATGGGAAATGAGAATAATGGTTCAGAATCCGTAAAAACCGTAGTGTCACTGTCATTCCTCCTTTTCGTCACTCCTTTCACAAGAAACTTTCGGTCTTTTCACTGTACTACTTACCCAAGTTTTGCTATAAAATTTTGGTTGTGATTTCTCAACCTCACCACTCTTGTCACTTTTAGATGTTTTCCATATGTTTTTCCACTTTAACAAAATTCAGTTGCATTTTTGATTCCATTTGAAGTTTATACTATGGTAATTTATTTCAAACATAACTTGTTTTTGGCTATCCTGCAGATTCTGCTTGATGTAACCTGCTATAGCCTCTTTGCTCAAGTTTCTCCCAGTGGAACTGTCAGCGGTTGAAACCTGCCTTAGTTTTCTTATCTGTCATGTCTTCAAAGTCAATGCACTGACCACATGTACTCCTTGTAAATTCATAGAATGTCGCTTCTTACCAAAGCCTTTTTGACCTTTGAAATTTGCTTAATTTATTCATGAGGCAGCAATGAAATTGTGGCTATAGAGTATCCATTGTCAAGTTTAGATTCTTTTCTCATCCGCTGCTTGTTCAAGGGAAACTCACTCCGTCTTGGCGCCCCTCAAATATATTCTTATCTATTATATGGCCCATGCTTATCTGTTGACTTTTTTCTGAATCCGAATTTCTAACTTACCAAATAGAATCAGCTGTACAAACTTCAAAGTCATGGGACTCAGTCCCTTGTACTAAAAGCTAGAGACTGATTTAGTGTTTTAGTGTGACATTAGAAAAATAAGGATCCAAATAAATATCCCGCCTCACTTGCTCCCACACGGTTTCCCGTAAGAAATCGGATCCAAACTTTCTATTGCAACTTACTGCTAGTGAAGAACCTGTTCTGTCAGATTTTATTGAACCATTGGTTTCCACGCACTTTAAAGTAGAATTTACTCCAACAACCCTTTATGGAACACCATGTATTAATTTACTGCCGCAGTTGTATCCAAAGAAGTCCTATGTACTTATCGTCCTTGTCTCTCTGACAATTTCTTATGGGCAGAGAATTCTAGAGTATGGGCTCATCGACACCGTCACATCGTTTGTTATACCCATAGACAATATATGATAGAGACCACACACTGTCTATCTTGCCCATGTTTGCGCGCGGTGGCAACTTTTTTTTTTTTTTGGGGGTCTCAACAAAACACTGCAAACATGGGCCATACATTGACTGATGAGCTAAGTTGTTGAGGTTCTTGCCTTATACAGAGACAACGTTGTCTTTGGCCTTATGAGGCCGAAGCAATGAAATTGCATCAGTCAACGTATGGACAGTGTTGGATGGTGCGTCCTCATGCTTCTCATGTTAATTCCTGTTGAGTTCCAAAAAAAAGTCAGCCACCGCGCACATGGCTAGTGCGTGGTCTCTGTTATTTTCGTTGGTTATCTCGAGCGAGCTTTGATACGAAGAGAGGTTTGGATGATGGAGTGTCATGTCGGTGATATGCCCATAAGAGACTGTGAGTTAGACGAGGACAAATGATAGGAGATTGTTCAATATGATAGTGATTGAAAACTCATTTGTAACCATTCATGAAATATGTTTGAGTGAAAAGATACTTTTAGGTATGTTGATTCTAATTGTGCTATAAAATTTGAGGAAACTGGCTGTTTACTTGTATGGTTGTGCATTGGCAAATTTGGATTTACCATTCATGGAAAAATACGCAAGATTGAACAAAAGAGAAAATTTATTTGGATCTGATTTTGATCATGACGCCATCACTATATCGGACTATTTGCATGGTTGTCAGTTGTCACTAAGGCCCTTTGGTCTTTGTTAGGAATCAAATGCAAGAAGTGCTCTGATATGAGTTGATTCATTTTGAGTTTTGGGTCCTGACAAGTGCTAAGCCATCCAAAACGCATCAAAACTCTTTGATGAGTGTTTAGTTCTGACTTCTCACCAACAAATTGCTTTCTAATGCATTTTGATTTGTCCCGAGTTAGACGCAGCTCCTCCTCAGGATCAGCTCCTCCCAATACTTTCGCTCTACCTTGTTTTTTGGTGCCCTGAATTGAGCTGGTATTTTATTTCTACTTGCTACCTTTTATTTTGCTTCGTTCGTTTGTGATTTTGCCAATGCTCCTATCTTAAATTTTTAAACGTTTGCAATCTTGCTTGATGTCTAAAATATTGCTACCTGTTGAATGTTCTCGGGAGAGAGTACTTGAGTATGGTAGCTCTAGTGAACTCATGTAGGCGCATGGAAGAGCTGAACCAGGGTTGAAAAATGTTCCAAAATGCCAGAAGTTTCAAGTGATTTGGAATTTTTCCTTGCGGGATTTTATAGAATTTCCTCACTAAAATTTGAAAAGTGATGACTCGGTTTTTTTTGTGTGCTGTTTTAACACTGTATGTACTCAAAATGACCAATATTTTGAGGCCATTCTCCCTGGGTTTTCTTGTTGCAGGGCAAATTTCTCACCTATTTTCTGAATGTAAGGACATCAACATTTTTTGAGTTGACTGATGCTCTAAGTGAAGTTGGTTCTTATCAGAGACAAATAGAGACTATGCTAAAATATATAGGACAAATTTGAAGCACGCTGAATTCTTGCGGATGCAACAAAACAACAGTCAAAACCCCACTGATGTTGCATGGTGTTGAATGGTGACATTCGGAAAACTTGGGGGGGGATGGGCTGGGAAGTGAAGAGGAGAGTGCTCACCATTCAACACCATGCGACATCAGAAGGGTGTTGACTGTTGTTTTGTTGAATCCGCTAGAATTCAGTGTGCCTCTGCTGCAGCCAGTTAGTGCTCCGTCTCCATTTCTCTCTGATTCTTATCACTGGAAGCACAGAATACTAAAAGCAGCATGGAAACTTCGGTCCATTTTGAAGCAATATTTTCTGATCCGTCATCTTGAGAAGTTCAAAACAATCCTCATGCATATGCTTATGTCCGCCATCTTGAAAAGTCACCACAATAGATGGAAAAACTTTTTCCGTTGGCTCTTACGGGAGTTTCCGTTCTGATTGTATTATTCGATGGTTTTATGTCCATCAAAGTACAAGTACTAGTTTTGTTTTATCAAAAGCTAGGTACTAGTTTCATGTCGAATCAACCGCTAAGGGCTAGTTTCATTTCAATGGGAGAAGAGGTCCTCCAATAATCTTTGGACTTGCCTCGTCTACGAGGAACTTAAAAGAACATGGAATTCCAGGTCAGCAGGATCCTGCAGATCATAGCCATAGCCAGAAGTTTGTCTTTCTTTCTCTTTGCCCATTTGATAACATGTGTTAGAAGAGAACAGACGTAGGGCCAGGGGATCCTGCAGATCATAGCCATAGCCAGGAGTTTGTCTTTCTTTCTCTTTGCCCATTTGATAACATGTGTTAGAAGAGAACAGACGTAGGGCCAGGGGATCCTGCAGATCATAGCCATAGCCAGGAGTTTGTCTTTCTTTCTCTTTGCCCATTTGATAACATGTGTTAGAAGAGAACAGACGTAGGGCCAGGGGATCCTGCAGATCATAGCCATAGCCAGGAGTTTGTCTTTCTTTCTCTTTGCCCATTTGATAACATGTGTTAGAAGAGAACAGACGTAGGGCCAGGGGATCCTGCAGATCATAGCCATAGCCAGGAGTGTGTCTTTCTTTCTCTTTGCCCATTTGATAACATGTGTTAGAAGAGAACAGACATACGGGTTGAAAGCGTGGGATAGTCCCTCCCTTTGTCCTTTTCTAACACATATGTTCAAATAAGCAAAGAGAGAGGGAAGATCTGCCCTAAACTTGAATTGAAGGCACTTATTTTATTCAACTCCTCTGTCGATAGAGCCCTGTTTCACTCATCATTATGTGAGGAAATCCCTCCTCAGCAGTTTGAGGAGTGGGTAGGTACCTACATGAGCTGTGAATGAGCAGGTCAATGGTCAAAGTTCCAAGATACCTTTCTGAATCTTGTCTGTACTTGCTCATCTGTAAAGGATGACACAGCATTGTTTATTTTGAGAGTTATGTGTGATTTCAATTTGATTTCTCTCTCAGTCCAGTCACCTATTTTTTTATGTGATCATCGGTTCTGTCCCTATTTTCTTGTCTGCTCGGTTTTATCCATCTCTCTCACCATGTTCGGATTTAGAGGCTGGGAATTACTTATGGTAGTTACTAGTTCATTCATTCATTTGCAATTATTTAGTTGTTTCTTATGAACGGGAGAGGTTGAAACTGTGAAATTGATCTAAGTCAATTGATTTTGTGGAACTTAGTTGTACAAGTTTTGCTTGGGTTCCTGGATAAATGCTTTCAGCTCCTCTATTACTCTCAATTATGATTTGAATGATTTAGTGAAGGCTGATTTTTATTAGTTGTTTTTTACTCTTGGTCTTCCGTTTCCTGGAAGCATGCTTATGTTCAGTCTGTCAATGATATTCTGTTTCATTTCATTCCACTGAATCATCTCTTTTTCGGTCAGAAACAATATTTAACAGAGACCACACACTATCTATCTTGCCATTGTTAAAATTGAGTGGCTAATTTTTTTTGGGTCTCACTAAAACTACATCCAACTGGACCATGCGTTGACTGATGTGCAAAAGTGTTGAGATCGATGACCAGTGAGAGCAAAGCACTGGAGTTTTATCATTGAACGTATGGACCATGTTGGATAGTGCTCCATTTTTGTTATTCTGTCAAGTCCTCAAAAAAATAGTTAGCCGCCTTTCGATTGGCTAGTGAGTTGTTTCTAGTTTATATTGTCTCTGTTTTTGGTAGAGCTCACTTATTTTGAGCATCGGGTTCTGATGAGTAGCAGATTAGCAGTGCCTGCTTCCAAAATGCATCAAAAGTTATCAGTGAAAGGTTGGTTAGCTCAGAATTTTGACACATGCTAACCAACCGCTCTCTGATTGGTTGCATTTTAAAAGCAGACATCACTACTCCACTCAGAACCCATTACTCTAAATATGTGAGTTCTTACCAATTCCTTTTTAAGTTGGTATTAATCATAATTTTAATGCACTAGTTTTGTTCTACGTAATATTGTTTTTGAAGTTAATAATCCAATTTAAGAAACTTCAATAACATGTTCAAAATAAGCATGCTAATTTATGAATGCCTGGATTTTTGAAGATACATATAGATTATGGTCGTGAACTGTTTTATGTGATATGCTAATCTCCTTCAAATGGTTCATTAGTTTTAACGTTGTTCACGTTGCCGTGCCTTTTCTGACTTGGCCTGGGAGGCTACCGCCATTTATGATGAAGATGAGGGGTCATTCCAGGTTAAATGTCCCTCCCGTCACATTTCAAATCTACGTTTTTGACTCTCCGACATCAATTTTTAATTTTTTTTGAGATTGCAAGAGAAAGAGACCAGACATTGTTACTTCCAAAAAGTTGAAAATTTAAAGTTATATTGGATCAAAAAAATAGATGGGTAGGACAGGTAACCTGGAATGACCCTGAGGGTGAGGGGTACTGAGGGGTAACAAAACAACATGAGCAATAGAGGTATTTTTGAGATGATTTTCCTTGATCAAACTTGGGATGAGTTTTTTCAGACTGGTTACAGTAGGCAAACCTCTTTTTTTTTCAAATCTTCTTAACATCAGTCCATTTCATTTTATAGCAGTGCTAATTAATGGCAAGCAATAAAAGTGTGTACGGAGTGTTTTTTAAGTGCATATTCCATGGCATATGTTTTAATGAATGTTGTCACAAACTCAAATCTTAAAATTTTTTTCTTTCATGAAAACAGACCATTTATTATTACATTCCATCGTTCCGTCTGAATAAAGACAACACACCCCTTCAATCTCAGAACCATATTTTTTTTATTTATTTCATAGTACAAGGCGATCCAGTATGGGCTCTGAACAGAGTAAAGAAAAACTGTAACAAAATCACAAAATCATGAGGAACTACTGCGTAGTCCGCATAAATTCTTCAAAAGAGTTGATTCAAGTCTTTTGTAGAAGATTTTTTACATTTTTTTTTAAAAACAAATTAGATTCTCAGATTTTTGTTTGTTAATAGGCAATTTATAAAAAAACCTGTCCAAAGTACATGCATGAATATTTATCCCATTTTGATTTAGCAGTTAAACTACGAAAATCATTTTTATTATGTGTGTCATGTCCATGGAAATCAGCGTTGGTTTTTATAGTAGGCTTGTTGTTAAAATAATGAACTAAAACTCTAGAAATCAAAAAAATATATGGAACAATTAAGATTTCGTTCTCAATAAAAATATTTTCTTACGTAATCTCTTCTCCTTTTTTGAATATTATTTGAATGGCCTTTTATTTGTAACTCAATCTTTATCTTTGATTCTGCATTGAATGTCAAAATTGGAGAGGCAGGTCTTTCAGAGCACCCTGTAAAACCTGACAGGAGTGTCGAGGCTTGGTCGAGCTATTCCATCGAAAGTTTTCGTGTCAATAAGTTTTCTCTCTAAGCCATATGTGTTTGAATAGAGACTTTACTGCTTTTTAAATGGAGCCTATGATGTCAACAGGCATTAATATTTTTTTCTCTCTTTGCAGATAGGGCCATATTATCTTTGAAAATGACAGATAGTACATTAAAAGTGTTTACTCACTCCTCTTTCTTATCTAGAACGAATCGTGTGAATTGTGTTTTTGCCTGATTGCGCGTTGGTGTCGATTTTTTCCCTGAGTCTAAAAAATCTCGAAGGTTTCTCCCCCCCCCCCCTTCTTTTCTTCTTTGATTTTCTTTATTTACTAGCTGCGCGTGGAAAGTTATTTTCATCCAAAAGCACTCTTTTTATGAGTGACAATTTTTTTCTAGAGTCTAAAAAATCATAAAGGTTTCTTTCAACCCCCCCCCCCCCCCCTTTCTTTTCTTTTTTGATCACCTTTATTCACTGGTTGTGTAAAGTACACATGCTGCTGTGGAAAGTTATTTTCATTCAAAATCACTCTTTATTTTAGTTGATTTCTCCAAGTTGTTGACCTCTTTGCAAGGAAAACTTTATGTCTCTTTCTTTTTTCTACTAAAGCCCTTCATTGCATAGTGTGACACCAGTGTCACATGATGTAAAAAGCCTTATATCAGACATTGTAATGTATTTTTTGACTTATTACAAATTGTATCACCAGTGTCACATTATAAGAAAACATAAAACGGGCTCAAACATTTTTCAAAAGACTACCAGCACTCTTTATAATGTATTTCATAATGGAAATCTGGGGGGGGGGGAGATTTTTCCTTGTATCCAATTCAACCTCAATTTCATTATTTTTACCAAGCTTTTAGCATTTGCGTTATGAAAAATCCAATCAAACTAAAAAAAATTTTTTTTTTTGAGCATTTTGAATTTTTTTTCTTTCTTTTGCCGACATTTCTTATGGTGTTACAGCACGTGTTAGAAACTAGTGTGAAATAGAAAACTGAGAATTTTTACCGAACAAATGTCCAGTCATTTTTTATGCTATTTTTCCCTTAGTATATTTGACCACCTAGTGATTTGAAAAATCCATTTTTGGTTGAAAAAAAAAAATCTCATGCAATGAAGGGCTAATTATTTTGGGGGCCTCCTCATCAGTTGCCTCACTTTTTTCCTCAAAATTATTCCTTTTGATTTGTGCCAAATTGGCTGCGTCATGCTGACCTGAAGTTGACAGAAAATGACAGGTTATTATTCTGCTCCTCTCCTCAGTAGCGTCGCGTGCCATCTGGCAACAATGCAACTCTTCCATTTAAACTCATTAAATATATCGAATTTTCACGGTGCACTGTGCACCCCTATTCGACGTTTTATACGAGCTTAAATGGATAGAATTCATTGTTGCCAAATTGCACACGACGCCACTGCCTCTCTTGAACCTTGTTATTCTTCTGAATCTGACATTCCTTCTGTCAACAAATCTGAATCTGTAATTACTCTTGAGAATTTACATGTGGACTCTCTCTTACTGATTCATTTTTTAATTCCTTTTCCCTTGTATTTTTATTTATTTTTAGCTCTGTTATCTAAAATCATCCTTGAAAAATTAAGAGTTTTTAGTAAGTGGAAAGAATCTTTAGCAATTTTCATTCTCTGATTCGAGTCTTTCAGACACTATTGAGCTGTTTTTTCAATTTTCTTTGAATGTTATTTAGCCCCTAGCCCCCCCTCCCCCCCACCCACTCGAGACTTTTAACCTTTCTTTTGAGGGTAAATGCAAGGTTTTCATCAAGTTTCGAAAATTTTTGTCCAATACATTTAATTTTTAAGATGGTGGGGTCTATCAGACATAGGTCATGTTATCATGAGGAAATTCTTTAAAAACTCGGAAGGTAATTTTTTTTTTTTACAAGAAACCTTGTTATTGACAAAGAAAATTATATGAAGGGACTACTTATGAGAAAAATTCACTCATTGTAAAAACAAGGCATGTCTCCAAAAAAAAGCTCTTATTGAGTTCTTTGGTAAAAGGGGTTTTAGAATAGCGGGTGTGTGCTTGTGCTCATAAAACCTGATTTCAAAAGTTATTTTGTGAGTATAAAGTGTTGGATTGGGTTCTCTCAGTCATCTGAAGATTCGACTACGCGCTCTAATGGGGCTCTTGCAAACTTTTACTGTTAGCAAATGATTAATCCAATCTGATAAAAAAAACCAACAAAAATCACGAATAGCACACTAAGAAAGTCTAAAATTCAGTAATAAACTCACATAACTGCTTTAACGACAAGATGGTAGCGGCGGTTCAACGCAGGTATCATGGGAGATTCCTGTCTACTTTGTCACTTTCTCTATGGAAACACAGATAAATAAAGATAAAAAGATAATTTAAAAAAGGATAAAAAATAAAGGATAAAGATCAAGGATTCATTTAAAGATAATTTAGATAGGAATCTCCCATATTACTTGCGTCTCTCCACTATTAAGCCCAATTCTGAGATTGAATTTTGTGATTTTTTAGTGTACTCATCGTCATTTTTACAGGTTTTTATGCAAGAATCAACTCTTCAGTTCCCTGTAGCAAAAGTTTCCAAGAGCCCCATTGTTAGGTAATTAAGAAAACCTAGTTTTCCTCATCAGAGTTTCACGCAATAGCAATTTGAAATCAGGACTTTTGAGCTCGAGGACACCCTCTGTTTTATCCCCCCTTTTATCGAAGAACTCCTCAATTAAAGATTTTCCCATTTGCTACAAAATGAGGTAGAAAAGCATTTTTTGTCTTACTTTTCCTTTATTTAAGAACCTAATGAGCATAACTCTTGAGTTTTTAAAGGAAAAGAATAACTGATTGGAAATTAATAGAGATATCTGAAATTAGGATCCATGAGATCCCTCTCTGGATTCCATGACCTTAAAAAGCCCAAGAAGATGAAGGTTAAAGTGTTGTTTTTTAAGCAATGTGAATTTTATTCAATCCCAGCTTGTGTCCTTTGCAGTTCTTTCATTTTTAAAAGCGCCTCGCTTGTTTTTAAGCAATTACAAATCAATTTTAACTTTGCAGTTTGCGGTTTCTTATCAGCTCTTATTTTAACGTGGGTGTATGATTATCTAACTAATGTCTCCCCCCCCCCTCCCCCAGCCTATTAAAAAAATTGATTATCCATGTGGTTTTTTTAGGGATTAGCGTTTCTTAATGGCTTCGATTGCTTCTTTGTTTCACGTGCACACCAATTGAGGCCGTGGCTGCAAAAACAGCACGTACGGGAAAACCTTATTTCGAGAAAAACGCATTTGAAGTTTTCATTTGCAAATAACGCGTTGATTTAAAACGGAAATTGGTACATTCTTTTGTGGTTTTACTGTCTTAAATCTCTTTGATGAGAGTCTATCATTTGAAACGGAAATTAGTAAATTTTTTGTGGTTTTAATGTCTTAACTCTCTTTGAGGAGAGTCTATCAACGCTTTCATTTGAAACGGAAAATAGTAAATTTTTTGTGGTTTTACTGTCTTAAATCTCTTTTAGGAGAATCCATCAACAAATTTGAATAAAAGCATTTTGAAAAAGTGAGTTATGTGCGGTTTTTGCACCCATTGACCTGATTTCACCGTAGACTCATCGTAATCAATGCTTTCAATGCGGAATTCTCTCTCAACTGTTGTTTATTGTTTCTTTCCCATGATTTCTTTTATTTCACACAAACTAGTATTCAACTTTGCCGTAGCTCTTATTGTTAGTCAGAAGAATTCCAGCTGATGCTGGTTGATTTTAATTTCTTGTAATATATTGTGGCACTTAAATGAGCGAAAAGGTTATTAAAATTTCTATCTTTGTTGAATACTTTTTTCTCAATTGTCTGGTCCACCGCAACAGTTTTTTAACTCCACACTTACTCATCAACTCATCAATCAACTCTGCTGTTAATGGAAATTAAGTTACTGCCAATCAATTGAAACTTGAAACACCCTGTGGTTTTGTAATCGGAAAAAAGAGCCAATGCTTTTTCCTCTTTTTCACATGGGATATTGGGTTTGCTTGGGTTATTTTTGTAACGTTGGTCATGAAACATGTGGTTGCATGCATTAACATTCTCAGATTTATACTTTCATATTTTTGTTTCATGCCGATGTTTTTTACCTACTTTATCTATTTTTTTTGTATGTATTCTCAGTTCAGTCGTTCGCTGTGAAATACCAGCATAACGAACAAATTGTTTGGACGGCTGGACTTAACTACTACTACTACTTTTATAATACAGAAGAATACACAACACACATACTAAACCGAACAAACAAAACAAACCTACGCATTTCTTTACCAAATTCAATTCAAAGACGAGAAACAAAACTGACCAGAAGAGCAAAAAGCTACTTTGCTATTAGGTTTGACTTGTCATTCATGAGTCAGAAAAGCCTGTAAAACCCCTATTTACTTATCCATTCATTTTTTTGTTTGTTTTTGTAAAATTCCTTTCCTGTAGAGGTCGGTTTAGAAGAATTTGTCCGTTCACATGTTGTACACATGTGTGGAGGGGTCTATTTTCGTCTTCGGCGCAAGTTGCCATTTGTGCAATGGGTCTGTCACAAACTTCAGGCTGTCTCAAGAATGATTGGACTTGATAACTGTAGGTTTGATGAAAACATCAGCTTCCATCCTCAGATAAGCCGTTCTGATCGGTTAGGAGCAGTAAGAAGCTGATGTTTTCATGAAAACCATAGAAGTGTCAAATCCAATCTTTTCTGGGACAAGCTATACTGCTTTACGAAGGATTGATAACCATGGTAAAATTGTGTAAAAATCTCATTGAAAATATCAAAAAGTCTCCAAAACCACAGTATACTTAGCTACACAGTAGCAAAACTCAATGTTAGAGAATCGGCAAATGCCCCCCCTGGTGGTAGGAAGGTTGAACTTACATCCTCCGTTTGATTTGCATTGGATGTAACGGTGGCGCACCGTAGTAGTCTGAAGGTTACCATTCAATTTTCCCGTTTGATTACATCGAAAAACGACATTCTCCACCTCTTCCCTATAGAGTTTTCCTACTTACTGTGTTCAAATCCACTCACAAACTCAATTAATGCGTTCAACAAAGTTACAAGATGACGGTCGAATAAGTGGGTGACAGTGGAGGAGTCTCGTCTAACTACAGCTTTCTCTTTGATGAATTAATTTTCTCAGCATACACAGAAAAAAACTACGGTGAAAATAACCATACGGATGCCTGATTTTGACACCTGCTAGATGTTATGGTAATGTTAACAAGAAGTATACTATGTTTTGACTAGGTACTAGGTGATGTCACCTGATTGCATGTTGAATTTACTCAAAGTATCGGTAAATGTACTATACTTCTGGTCAAATTTACCATAACATCTAGCAGGTGCCTAAATCAGGTATCCGTATGGTTATTTTCACTAATCTTTTTTTTCCGTGTAGAAAGCTGCAATTAGATGAGACTCCCTCTATTTGTTAATCGCACTGTTTGAGTTTGTGAGTGGATTTTGAGACTTTTGATACTTGCAATGTGATTTTTACCCAATTTTTCATGGGAATGGACTCTCCATTACATCATAGCCAACGTTTGCTACAGACTCATTTACAGAAACATATAATTTACCTTATTTGTTTGGATTTTAGACTTCAGTCGCAACAACCAGTGCAAAAGACAAAAATTCACCTCTACACACGCATGTAGAAAACAGTAGGTGCCAAATCTCCTCTGAAAGGACCTATAGTTTTGTCACAGTTTTTGTTGATTTATTTACTTATTTATTCACCTATTCATTTATTTATTTATTTATTCGTTTATCTATTTACTTGTTTATTTATTCAGTTAACGGAACAGAATCCCTTTACAACAAAGTTCAAATTATCAAACATCCAAGATGACAGCATCTACAAAATATAACTTTGTAGAACATGACCTAATTATTGAACAGTGAACAAAATGCGCAATTATTATGAACTCTAAGAAACACACTGCCTACAAGGAGACTTTACTGTAAATAAGCTGAAAGGAACTTCAAACTCAAAACCATCAACAACCTCCGCAATTGTATCAACTTACTGCCATTCCGTCGTAAAACCTGTGAAGCTCGGGCGCGGGAGGAAGAACAAAAACTTTGTCATTCCTCCGTAAGAATAACCGGCTCATGAAAATAAAACAGGGGCAAGATCCCCAAAACATTTTTTCATTACATGAAAAAATTGGAAGGTACTTAACGGTAATTTTTTGTCTATACTCTTGAGTAAGTAAACTAATATTTTAAGGTATAAATGAGTGAGAAAACTGTCAGAACACGAGAGTTGTCGGTTGAAACAACTTCAAATCAAAATCTGAAATTATCGACCGAAAGGCACTGTGATGAGTGATTCCATGGGAGCAGGAAAAGGACTTTTTGCTGATGCTGAGGAATTTCATGGTGGAGGCATAGGCAGATACAGGAATGTGTCTGTCTCTCTCTCCTCTCATTTGATAACATGCATTAGAAAAGGACGGAGATAGAGGCTTAAGTCACCTGATAGCCCCTTCTGCTATCCTTTTCTAACACAAATATTCAAATGAGAGAAGAGAGAGACAGACAAATTGCAGTCTCCGCCAATGGGCAGAGGCATCATTGAAACATTGCAAGCTTCTAAACAAATAAATATTTAGGTCTAATGCATTTGTTTCTGAACTTTTGAAAGTCCTAAGAGCATGTTCCAGGTTATTCTGTCATGGCGGTGGTAGATAAAACAGTAGGTGTGCTTGATCTCAAAAAACCTGATTTCCAAAGGTTACGGCTAAGGTGAAGGTAATGGTTAAGGTTCTGTATGTGAGTATGAAGTGTTTGAATGAGTTCTTAATCATCTGCTGATTCAATTACACGCTCTCATTTTTAGTGATGATCAAGAAAATCCAGTTTTCCTCATCAGAGTTTCACGCATTAACATCTTGAAATCATGACTTTAGAGTCCGAGCAGTCGAGCACTTCCTCTGTTTTATCTGCCCTTATACTAAAGAATTCCTCAATTTCTATCTATCTATCTAATTTATTGCCTGTTATTGTTTAAAGTTACCAAAATTACAGTCTTTCACCGAAATACTTCTTTGATCGTTTGCCTTAAATGTTTCAATGGTTCCATTTTCATCAAATTCCTCAGAATTAGCGGAAAGTTATGTAACCTAGAACCTGTAATCACTCTGATGTATTATGGCCTGCAAAAGAAAGTATCCTGGTCTCAATTTTTTCTTTTAAAAACCTCGCTAATTTTTAGACAATTTAGTGGCATTCAATTGCTCAAGAATTAAGCGGAATGCCACTTGAACGTACATTTTGAAAAATCGAAAATCCTCGTGAAGAAAAGTAGAAGAATTTAACAAGAAAAATCTGAACTGGGGGACTTTCTTTTGGAGGTCATAGTACCACAAAATAATACAATCAGAACGAAAACTCCCATAAGAGCCAATCGAAGCAAGTTTTGAATTTTACGGCACCAGTAGGCTACGCTCTGGTCCTATATCCCATCATGCCGGACTTGGTTGGTGTGTGTGGAAACTCATTTATTTCTGTAAATTCAGGAAAGAAATCTTAGTTTCCGGCCTCATTTTTATTCTACTGGCATTTCAGAATGAAAATTTTGCGGATCATGTCCTATATTTTTTTGTCCAGATGTAAACATCCTATATCCCAACATGGCAAACGCGGAATGAATTTGCTTCAAAATCTGACAGAGTTTCCGTTCCGATTGTATTATTCTATGATAGTACGTTGCAGCAATGAAAACATGACTCTATGAGGGTTAACTAAGTTAATGACTCTTTAATAATCAACAAATGATTGATCAGTTTCTTTGCATAATTTGATTTCAGGGATCGCGTGACATGTTCACCCAATCTCAAGTCATTACGCATCACAGTGTCGATACTCACAGCAGCAGCGAATCGTCGAACGGGGTCATCCACCACAAGAAGCGCAAGTTAGACCATCACGGCGGTTCCGGCAGCAGTAGTCACCACCATCACCATAGCAACCACAACCAACTAAGCTCATCCGATGTTTCATCGACGACCAACGTCAACTATGCGGCATCCGGATTGAGCGGAGGAGGAGGCGGCGACTACCATCAACGATCATCGCAGCAGCAGCAACACCACGGCCAACATCGAGGGACTTCCAACAGCAATGTCCATCACGTCATCAAAACGAGCCCGAGTTGCAGCTCAGCCGTCATTTCCCTCAACAATGTTCCACAAAATTACATTCGAGCCTCGACCATCAAGCTACTAGATACATATCAGCGCTGCGGACAAAAGGTATTTCTCATTCTCAATATCTTAATCCTTGTGTGTCTAACAGGTGGTGAATTTTCACCCGAGGCCAGATTTTTAAAGATAAAACGTAGAAATTTTATCGAATCACTTCAAGCCTCCATGTTATTCTCAACGAGGATACAGTAAACCTCGGGTTATCTGAACTAATGTGGCGGTCGGCCAGTTTGAGTAACAGAAAGTTCAGATAATCCGGAGTCTGTTTCTGACAGTTACTACTTTTCGTGAAATGACTGAAAAGTCAATCAAAATACTGCAAACTACTTTAATTTTATACTTAAAACTTTGTGCTTGATATTTATATTTTACGACTGAGTTCTAAAAATTTTGATTGACATTTACCTTTTTAAAATAATCCGTGGCTCTCTTCTGCGCATTGCCTGCCGCCAGTTTTTGTGAGGAAAGTGAGGAATATGTATGGACAAAAGAGTTCAAAAAACACAGAGTTCAGTTTACCCAAAGTTTACTGTCTCTAGAAGCTTCCCAGAAGTAATGGAAATTTTCATCAAATTTTCCTGTAAAGTGAATGCACCAGTAACAGACACCAGTCCAGTAACAGATACTTTTCTTTTTCATCTAGGAATAATAAGAAATCGGAGCTTATTTTACTTGTGTTATTATTTCTAGTGCAATCTAGGTGCCATAAAGAGTGCTTTGAATGCAAAATTTTGTGACTGATGCTCTCAAAGCAGAGATATTGAAGAATAAGGACAGCCTCTGTATCATCTCTCAAAACAGTCTTTTCAGCTGGAAAAATTGGAAAATTCTCTCAATCTACGAGGGGTGTCTATCATTATAACAAAAAAGTCTATTACTGCTACTTATCTGTTGTGCGGTGTCTGTTACTGGAATATCTGTTCATTTTTGTTTTGGTTTCTCTGAGTTTGTTATTCTGTTGAAAGTATGATGTGGTCATTCAAATGAAAGCCTAAGGTCTGAACTTTCAGTTAAGCCCAAAATATTTGAAATCCAACCGAGTTTATCGTAAAGTATGGACCGAATCCTCTCAAAGTGCCCTTAAGGATGTCAGTTACTGGTGCATTCTCCTTTTTTATTGGCAAGAAAGTCGATGGGGGTGAAATTTGCCCCTCCCCTCCCCCTCAGGCATCAATCTATTTTCAACTCTCTTGGATGAAAAAAAAAAATATCTTCATGTGATCACATAGCTTACTTTATGCACTTTCAGATTTTTTTTTTTTTTTTTTGGACTATCTTACGTATAATGTATATGTTGTAGGCAAATCGCAATCGGCTTGTCGTAGGCAAATCGCAATCGGCTTGCGGTATGCTTAAGCAAAGAGCAAGCCGCTTATTTTCTAAAAGAAAAAATTCAGATCAAGTGTAGTGGTGACTACAAAATAATTGTGTAGAGATTTACTTTAGCTCACTTGAAAGCTAATAAGCTGACGAAAATGGTGATTTCATCAGATTTGGTTTATTTTGATTAGTTCTTGACCTACGGTGTTATAAATGAAATGTTATTGAACCCTGTATTCAATCACTTTAAAAGTTCATAAAAAGAGAACCAGTTGAGTAAATGGTTAGCTTATTAGCTTTAGAATGAGCTAAATCAAACCTGGATATAATTATTTTGTACGTCACCATTACGCTTGAGCTAAATTTTTTCTGATAGTAAATAAGCGGGTTGCTCTTTGCCTAGGCAAATTGCAATTTTGCCTAAGATTGCAATTTGCCTGCGGCATATTCATTTCAAAATTCAAAGAAATCAAAGGAACGTTTGTTACAGTTTTTTTTTTAAAATATTTGAACTTGGTAATTTTGTGGAAATTTTCTCAGACCCACTATTAGACCAGTGACCAGGTTTCAGAACCAGTGTTTGATATTCTGTATTGATCCTGAGTGCCAAATGTGCTTAAAAAATTGTCATTGGTGAGAATCGGTACTGTACCACCTCATCTATGAGCGTCTTTGAGCGTTTGTCTTTGTTGCTTACCATCAAAGTGCCCTTCGCGTCTCTTCTCCTTCAATTTTTTGCCTAGTATCCTTCTTGTTTATCTTTTTTATTTAAAGTATTTATTTTCCGTTTAATCCAGCGAAAATCCTGTGAAGGCGGTAATGGTGGAGATCGGACCGGGCCAAGTTCTACAACCACGACGCACAGCAAAGGAGCAGGTGCCGCCGCTCAGACAACCAATTCTGCCGGAGCGGACGGCGATTACCAACTTGTCCAGCACGAAGTGTTGTACTCCATGACCAACCAGTACGAAGTGTTAGAATTCTTAGGAAGAGGCACTTTCGGACAGGTAATTTATCTATTTCTCCTCTCATCAAGCTTGGCTTTATTTTATAGAGATTTTTCATGAAAAACTCCAATCTAAATCTGATCGAAGCACAACAAAACAAAATCTTTTGAGGAACTGCAGGCTCAAGGGTGTACTATCAATGCCAAATCTGAAAACTTCCAGCTGAGAGCGTTTTGCTAACGGGACTTCCTTTTTTCCTTGGTAGCAGAGCTGCTGTTTTGCGTTTAATTAATGGTATTTTTCAATTCACCAATGATTCCACCGGTTGAGAAAAGATTACACAGCTCAGTTCAGTTTATGACTGTAATGCTCGAAAATACTCGCATCTGTAATCTTTTCTCAACCGGTGGAGTCGTCAATGACTTTAAAAAACTAGCGGATATTTTAATTAATTATCGGCACTTCCACCGATTGAGAAAAGATTACAGATCAGAGTATTTTCGTGCAGTACAGTCATGCACTGAAATGAACTGTGTAATCTTTTCTCCACTGGTGGAATCATCAGTGAATTGATAAATGTCATTAAATATCCGCGAAACGGCAGCTCTGCTTGATAGTACAAACAAAAATGCTGATATTTCTTTATTATGTAGGCGTTGAGTCTCTATGGAAGTCCATCTCCAAAGTAGCCTATTTTATAAAAAAAAAAAAAAAAAATGTGAAATGAGGAAGGAAAAAGTATCGATTTCTGGTCTAGTTTTTTTAACCCTTTCCGTCACAGTGAACACATACGTATGTGCACAGGGTTTAACATGGAGTCTTATGGGATTTGGAAAAAATAGGGATGCACATCAATTTAGATGAGAAAAGTTCAACTAGTTCTATGACGTGGATCCAAGATTGGTGTGACTACTTGTTCATAATGCATGTCTCAAAGGGTTAAGTTCAATTTGAGTCTGATTTATAAAAAAAAAATTATTATTTTTTTTAAAATTACTGTCTTTCTATGAAATAGAAATACAGTTAAACTTTGATTTAATGTTTTCTAGGGCCATAGGTTGGCAACGTTATATCAAAAAATATTAAAAAATGTGCTTTTTGTTTGTGGCGCATGAATTCTGTTTAGATCACTTGTTCTGTGAAAGACGTACTTTCCTTTTCGTGTACTATTGACTTTAACTCAATTTGCTCTCTAATTTTAATTTTTTTTAAACTTGACCTCCACAGGTGGTAAAATGTTGGAAGAAAGGTACAAACGAAATTGTTGCGATCAAAATTTTGAAAAATCATCCTTCATATGCAAGACAAGGGCAGATTGAGGTGAGCACACTTTATCAATAGTATTTTTGTGTCGCCACGGGTTAGAACTCACCAAAGAAATAAAATAAATGTGTTTAAGAACTCTGCGGAATCTGTTTGAGGCTTTAGTTTTATTTATTCACCAATGCAATGGTAGACTTCAATTTTGAAAATGAACATAAAGTGTCCTTTTAACCCTTACCGGTCTTTGGCCGTCTCAGGCCGGATGCCGCAGCGTGGACGTGATTGCTCCGCCAACTGAGAAACAAGTTCCCCGAGTGTCCAGCAGAATCCGCCACTCAATGGACGAGTTAAATATAGCCAACACTGGACCCTACGAGAAGTCGAACTTTTGTGTCGAATATATCTGACCTTGGACTACTTTGAAATCACTTTTCTCAGCAAAGAAAGCAACAATTAGATGGGACTTTCTAATATTCATCCGGTCATTCGACCACCATTTTTAAATTTTGTTTAACGCATTTATTGAGTTTGTGAGTGGATGTTGGAACTTTCTGATGCTGGTCTCAACGTCATTTTCAAGTGATTTTACATTGGAATCAACTCTTCACAACGCTCTAGGAAAAGGTTGCAACAGACCCATTCTCCTTAAAGCCTTTAATCTTATTGCACTTAAATCAATTTAAATCAAAGCATTTTCACTTTATAGTATACATTAATAAAATACGTTAAATTAATAAAAAGGAGAATGACACAATACTAAATTCAAAATAAATTAAAAACAAAAACTCACTTGAGTAAATAATTTTTTTTGTTTTTTTAAAAAAAAAAAAAAAAAAAAATTATTCGCGCTAGTGAGTTTTTGTTCTTAATTTATTTTTTTAAATTAATCTAAAACTTTTGCCCTTTTATAATTGACTGTCAAAACCCCTTCTAAACTCGGAACAACTTCAAGAATTTTTTACTTTGTGTTTTCAGGTTAGCATTTTATCGCAGCTAAGCAAAGAAAATGCAGACGAATTCAACTTTGTACGAGCCTATGAGTGTTTTCAACACAAGAATCACACATGTCTTGTGTTTGAAATGCTCGAACAAAATCTTTATGACTTTCTGAAACAAAAGAAGTATAGTCCACTGAAATATATTCGACCAATTTTACAACAAGTGTTGACTGCTTTGCTAAAGTTGAAGGTTAGTTTCGTTTGTTTACTCCTCCTTGCTCCTCGCCTGTTTCTATGTTTAAGCTTCATTTTTCATTCACGTTTCACTGTTTATTTAACCCTTTCGGTATATAGCCCCTTACAGCGGACATTCTTTAACATGGATTTTTATGCAAATTCAAAAAAATTCACGTACACATGAAATTATGAGAGAAAAATTCATTCAATTCATTAGTAAAGGTCAAAGCATTGTGAAACTACTTTTTCATCACTCGGCACTGAAAGGGTGAAGTATTCTAAAAAATTCTGAACCTTGTTTCCATTCTCTACAACTTTCCTGTCTTTATAATGCAGTTGAGTGCACCAAGAAATTCTCCGTCTCTCTCTTCTCTCTATTAAAACATACATGCTAGACAAGAATAGATAAGGCGATGAAACCCCCTTTATTTATTATTTTTCTTTTCATAAATTGATAGGAAAAATAAGAAGATTTTATAGATGTTCTGCCTGTGTCACTGCAAGAAGATTAATTTATACACTTTCAGAAAGCTGCAGAATTTTTTACCCATCCCTATTATGGCAATTGGAAATCAATAATGGGGCTCTTGCTAATGTTTGCTGTAAGCGATTAAATAGACGATTCTTGAGTAAAATCCACTATTGCTACTGTTTCCATGGCCTATACGTCTCATTTGCTTTTAATGTCCAAACAAGAAAGGGGGTGTGGCACTTTCTGTTCATCAGTCTTCTTGCGTCATTAAAAAAGTAAAAGAATCGATAGTCGATTATTGTTCGATAGTGCATTTTAATGGGTGACTGATAGGGTTTTCCATTGAATGTGGAAGAAAACTCTTGAATTAAAAAAAAAAAAAACCACAAAAATATCCGCTCAGGAATTAGAAAATTATTAAAATCGAAAAGTTTGTTGCTCATTTGTAGCGCTTTGCTAAATCCCGAATATAGGGTATCAGGCGTTTCTGCTATCCAGTCAATATCCAGGATCTGGCAAAATTGATATCCGGTGCAACCCTAGCTAAAACAAACTTGTAATGTAAATAAATAGTAATCAAAACTACTATTTTTTCCCTAATACTATTACTAACCCCTTTCTCCTTGACAAATTGCCAAATGTTTAATCATTTTACTTAAAACTGCATTCTTTTCTTTCTCCTCAGCAACTTGGATTCATCCATGCCGACTTGAAACCAGAGAACATTATGTTGGTTGACCCTGTGCGCCAGCCCTATCGGGTGAAAGTAATTGACTTTGGCAGTGCTTCTCATATCAGTAAAGCTGTCTGCAATACATATTTGCAAAGTCGTTATTATCGTGCGCCTGAAATTATTCTTGGTAAATAAATTCTGAACATATTAAAATTTGTTTTCTCCTTATTCATTTTACAGAACTTTGTAGCTATTTTTGTTAAATAGAACCTGCCAATTATATGGTGCCGTGGCTGAAATTTAAAGATTTGGGTTCTCAATAGTATTATTTTGTCTAAACTAGCCCAAAACAACTGAACTAAAATCTGCTTCGACGTAACTGCAAACCAGTAATAGACAATGGGGATATTGCACACTTTTGCTATAAGCGATTTAATAGTCGATAATGGCGTAAAAACCTCTACAAATAACGATGGCGGCACTGAAAACTTCCAAAATCCACTCCTAAACTCAATAAACGCAGTTATTTGCGCGAGCGTAATGGTGGCCGAAGGCACTAACAATAGGAGATTCCTATCTTAATTTCGTCACTCTCTCTATGTTGACAAGGATGATTCACAGAGTAATTAGTCATCAGAGTGATGATCCCCATCAGATGAATGGTGCCACAAGACCTAGTGACACCGGTATTAAATGAAAGTCGTCTCTTATTGGTCACTTCTTGATGGAGTTACAGTATTGTTAGATGGGAATCTCCCATTGTTAGTGCCTTCGGCCACCATTACGCTCGCGCAAATAACTGCTGCTATTGAGTATAGGAGTGGATTTTGGAAGTTTTTAGTGCCGCCATCGTTATTTGTTGAGGTTATTACGCCGTAATCGACTATTAAATCGCTTACAGCAAAAGTGTGCAATAGCCCCATTGACGAAAGTTTGGACCCCACCAATAGAAGTAGTCAACTTTCATTACAGATTTTGAAAAAGAAAAACAGAAAAACTCAATTTATGAGATTAGTTTTAAATTAAAAATTAAAATAATTCTTAAATATTTATAGTAATTAATGAGCAGTATCTATTTTTTTCTGTGTTTTTTGGAATTTTGCAATAAATTTGCCACACTGTTGTTTAAATTTTTTTTCAATGTGTGAGCCTGGTTGATTTCCTCGCGAGGAACTTTGATACTGCATAAAAGTTGTGTGTTGTTTTATTGGCTGAGGAAAAAGCTGTCAAACAAAGAGTGACTATGATTTCTATTAGAGCTTTTCCTATCTTGTGCTATGTGTGATTAAGTTGTTTGAGTAGTTAATTCTTACATAAAAACCAGTGAAAATTATGATGAGCACAATGAACAAATACGAAACTTACTCGCAGGCTCACAAAATGATTTTAAAGTTTAAGGCATAAGAGAGAAGCTACACAGGCACCATTGGAGGTTCTTATCCAATGTGAGACTTTCCTCTGCGTGTTTCCATAGTGAGAGAGACAAATTAGATAGGAATCTTCTATGATATCTGCATAGCTCCTCCGCATCTTTCCTCTTAAATGGCAGAGCTACATCGGTGTCATGGAGGATTCCTGTCTAATTTTTCACTTTCTCTGTAGAAAATTACAGAGGAAAGCTCCAACTTAGAAAGGAATCTTCCATGGTCCCTGTGTACCTATGCCATTACGCCTTAAACTTCAAAGTCATGATAAGAGTCCTTATGTGCTCATTAAAATTTTCTCTGGTTTTTAGGCAAGAATTAACTATTCAATTGCTTACAGCAAAAGTTACTAAGAGCCCCATTGGTATTACCCATAAAACCTTGCTGTATCCATAGACAATATACAGGGTGTCCGGTAAGTCCCGGAACGGCTGCGCCATTTCTTTATTTACGCAGATAAAAAAACTAAACTTTGGGAATGTTCCTAGATAAATAAAAACTACTTTTTGGGGGGGGGGGTCAAAATTTTGATCGCCCCTCCCGGGGGGGCGGGGGCGCCCCTAACTTTTTTTTTCAAATGGCAACCCCTATCTTGTGATACCTCATTTGAAAGAGGGTAAAAAACTGAGCATTTTGGCGCAAACCGCATGTCGATATCTCTTTTAGTATTCGAGATATCGAACTTCAAAATCTATGGAAACCCATTTTAAAAAAATCATAACTCTTATTCAGAAAGTCGCTATTTAAAAAACTAGGGGTCTAAACTATCTACATAACAAGCTCTTTCCAGGGAAAAACACCTCTGCCCAAAAAAATTAACTTACAGTTATTGTTTTTCTTTTCCCGCCAAAATGTTTTAAAAAATTTTGGCGGGAAAAAAAAACAATAACAGTAAGTTAATTTTTTCGGGCAGAGGTGTTTTTCCCTGGAAAGAGCTTGTTATGTAGATAGTTTAGACCCCTAGTTTTTTAAATAGCGACTTTCTGAATAAGAGCTATGATTTTATTAAAATGGGTTTCCAGAGATTTTGAAGTTCGATATCTCAAATACTAAAAGAGATATCGACATGCGGTTTGCGCCAAAATGCTCAGTTTTTTACCCTCTTTCAAATGAGGTATCACAAGATAGGGGTTGCCATTTGAAAAAAAAAAAAGTTAGGGGCGACCAAAATTTTGACCCCCCCAAAAAGTAGTTTTAATTTATCTAGGAACATTCCCAAAGTTTGGTTTTTTTATCTGCGTAAATAAAGAAATGGCGCAGCTGTTCCGGGACTTACTGGACACCCTGTATAATAGAGACCACGCACTATCCATCTTGTCCATGCTTGCGCATAGTGGCAACTTTTTGTTTTAGGGTCTCAACAGAACACCGCGAACATAGTCCATAGGTTGACTGATGAGAAAATTTGTTGAGGTTTTTGCCTAATGAGACCGAAGTACAGAAATTGTATCAGTCAACGTATAGACCATGTTGGATGATGCTCTTTCATGCTTCCTGTGTCAATTCCTGTTGAGTCCCGCTCGCAAGGCTAGTGCGTAGTCTCTATTATTTATTGTCTCTGACTGTATCCTCGTCTGAAGATTTCAAATGCATAAAGGCTATTATGATCAATGGTAGCAGTAAGCAATATTTACAATGAATTTTGTGACTTATTCAATTGTCTTGTTTCAGGACTTCCATTTTGTGAAGCTATTGACATGTGGTCTCTAGGATGCGTAGTTGCAGAGTTATTCTTAGGCTGGCCATTGTATCCTGGCTCCTCTGAATATGACCAAATTCGATACATCAGTCAGACGCAAGGGTTACCCACAGAACATATGTTGAATAATGCTTCAAAAACAACGAAGTTCTTCTATCGAGACATGGACAGTACTTATCCATTTTGGCGCCTCAAAGTAAGCTTACTATATTTTCTCTTTAGCTCTTTGTATATCCCTTAACTACAAGACTAAGTTGACTGTTTACTGTTTCTTGTATTAAGCTAATTTCATTTAAAGCTATTTTCCTTCACATAGCTCAAAATTAAATGAGACTTGGCCCAGCCCCCTTGAAAAAATCCTTTCAAATCTATAGCCGTATTTTGCTTTGTTATCGGCGATGATATTCCTCTGACCAATCACAATAAAGCGCTAAAATTGAGAATCTTTACGCTGATGACCGCTCGGTTCGCGATGAACAATCCATCATTGACGATGGCCGAAAAGTCGATAAGCTCCATAGTTTGTCAATGTTAATGGCCATCGCCTGATGGTACTGCGTTGCCACATTGTGAAATTAAATTAATAATTTAATTAGGCTCCGCACCCTTCCGATGGCCATCGGAAAGGCAAAATACGAGCAAAATCTGTCAGTGGCTATCAAACCGCTTTCAATGACAAAGCAAAATAAGGCTTTACTATACCAGGTTATATGGAGTTTCTATCTACAGTCATTTCGCTCTCTGAGGGCAAGAACGAGCATTTGAAACTCAAAAGTGAATTGGCACGATGCAAAAATGAGGCCAGTTTTTAGACTTTTTTCGGAACTATTTCTCTTGTAACTAATCCTATAGTGAGGTATTTCAGGACTTTATCAATTTAACCAACACAGGAAAAAATTTAAGGTTAGAGGGTGAGGCTGGAATGATTGAGGGAGCAAAATCTCTAATGGAAATTGGAACCTATTTAACTTGAACAAGACTTATCAGATTGGAAGAAGGAAGAATTTGAATAGCAAACATAACATCCTAACACCTGTGCAGAGAATTTAACGTAGAAACTTTCAATCAACAGAAACTGAAGAAAAATCATGATCATAAAAGGGCATAGGACATCCTGTCTTGAAAGACAGGAATCTTAAAAACTTTCACTTAAATGATTCCAAATTGAAAATATATTTTAGAGGAAAAGGAAACCAAATAACAGAAGCATCTGTTAATACAGGCAAAACAATAGTCGAAAAAAGTAAAATAGTTTTCAAGTATAAATTACTTATAGCCTGTAGTTTTTTTATAATCGAACGGGAGCGGATTTTAGCACTCAAAGCTGAAGATTCACCTCAAAATTACTTAAGGTTCCCATTTTTTTTTATTATTATTCTATGCTGAGATTTGAACATCTTTGCAATTGTAATTTTCCGTCTTTCTAACTCTTCTCCTTTCTCTTTTTATTTTTTAGACGCCAGATGAATACGAGTCTGAAACAGCCATTAAAACAAAGGAGGCTCGGAAGTACATTTTCAATTGTTTGGATGATATCGGACAAGTTAATGTTCCTGCGGATTTGGAGGGTGGAGAATTGTTGGCCGAAAAAGCTGACCGACGCGAGTTCATTGATTTACTCAAAAGAATGTTGACCATGGACCAGGTAGCAATACATTATCCTGTTCATGTTTTTCAACTCGTTAATAATTGAATCAGCTCTCAAAAATGTCCGGTGTACAAAATATTTTGATCTTTTTTAATGCAAAGACAAATAAAAAAAGCTCATTTTTTTTTTTTGTAAATAAAGAAAGGGCAAACACACAAGACAAGGGAAAAGAATGAATGAATGAATAAATAAATAATTGTTCTTGATGAGCTGGAATGTTGTACTTTTGTAATCCCCACTTTACTAATCTTGGGTTTCGGTTGAATTCTAATACCAAGTTCTCCGCTTTTTGCATTGACAGGAACGTCGAATTACCCCTGGTGAAGCTTTGAACCACCCATTTGTGACTTTGGCCCATCTGGTCGACTACGCCCATTGCAACAATGTCAAAGCCAGTGTCCAGATGATGGAGGTCTGCCGCAGGTCAAACTCTTCGTCGTCGTCGCATCAAACACCGACTCAGGTTGTCGCAAACCTTGTCCCATCAACCAACGGCAATGTTACGCTCACGTTCAATAATCAGCTCGCCAACCAAGTTCAACGGATCGCTCGCCCGCCACCTCCTGTAACCGGATTTGACAATTTGGTGAGTTTCTTCCTCAATCAATGTGCTGTGTACTCCTTACTCGTTTATTTACGTTGCTTTCAAATGAGATTGCTGCAACTGTCTCTGCAGAAATTAAAAAGTGGTAAAAAAAACAAGAAGTACAAGCTGAATTTTCTAACTTCAAATATTGAAGAAATTGTTTGGGTTTGGTGAACCTAGTGGGGATCCTGTGCCATAAATTAAATTGATAAATCTTGCATAGAAACAAGTCAAAATTACGATGAGCTTTTAAAAATTACGAAATTCATTCATAGACTCACAAAATGACTTTGAAGTTTAAAGCGTAAAAGCTACGCAGGTATCATGGGATAATTTTGAGGCTTTCCTCTCTGTGTTTCTGTAGAGAGAGAGAGAAATTAGTCAAGAATCCTCCATGGCACTAGCGTAGCTCCATCATTTAAGAGCAACAATGGCGGAGCCATGCAAGTATTTTACTCAAAGAGTAAACAAGAGTCGCAATTGAATGGAAGGCCTGCGTGGTCAACGTAGATAAGGGATCCGAACGCGGGCTGGCCTCTGATTGGCTGCAACGGGTGGAGCAAAAATGACTCGAGGTATAGGGAAAATAACACGGGATTTTCGTTCCGGGGCGTTTATCTCAAAACCTAAGCAAAATCATATCTAAACAATTTATACGAGTCGATTCAGCAGATTTTTCCGAACAATTTGATAGGTCATAAGTGCCACTTCATTGCAAATTCGAAAAGACTGTTTCAGTTTAAAAGTACGCACAATAGTGTGATTACATGCTTGGCGTGTGTTCGAGCAGTGTTTGAGTAACTCACTATTGTGCGTACTTTTAAACTGAAACAGTCTTTTCGAATTTGCAATGAAGTGGCACTTATGACCTATCAAATTGTTCGGAAAAATCTGCTGAATCGACTCGTATAAATTGTTTAGATACGATTTTGCTTAGGTTTCGAGATAAACGCCCCGGAACGAAAATCCCGTGTTATTTTCCCTATACCTCGAGTCATTTTTGCTCCACCCGTTGCAGCCAATCAGAGGCCAGCCCAGGCCAGCCCGCGTTCGGATCCCTTATCTACGTTGACCACGCAGGCCTTCCATTCAATTGCGACTCTTGTTTACTCTTTGATTTTACTAGACTAATTTGCAGATGTAAATGGTAGGCATCAATTGTGAGTTCAACCTTTCGCCTATTTTTTGTGTTGCATTGTGTTTTCTGATGTGTTCCGTATTGCCTGCACTGTAATGAGCCTATTTACAAATAAAATTATTATCTATTTGGCAATTTTCACGCCTATCTGACAGGTTTTTTTTGCTAAGGTACTGGAAGTAATCCATACATATTAGGTACCACAATCGATTACTTTCCGGACGATGTGAGCTGTTTTTAGTACTACTGTTTTTTGGAGAGCAACCAAAGTGTGCTTGCTGGGAATTTCTTGGATCGCTCTTGTTGCGGTCTTTGAGACAGCACCGGCTGCTCCAATTCTAGCAGGGATCGCTCGGGTTTTCATTCCCCTTATTCTTTGTATTTCAAAAAAATTATTAACATTATTACTACTATCATCTTTTTTACTAATTTTCTTTTTTCTATAGTACCAGCTTTATAACAGCAGTAGGCGAGGCTATAACGGATCTTCCCGAGCGGATCCTTTCCAACATCCTCTATCAATTTTGGGCTATCAGGCGATGGGCTCTCCTGCGAAACACGTAACAGTGGTCTCCCAGCAGCCTCCTCCACAACTGCAAATTCAGCCTCCGATCATTTCGCAACAGGTCTGTAATGTTTATATTTCATTCTCAACCCCTTTTTGTATTGTTCAGAAAAGCAACCAATTATCTTTTGCCGTCATTTGATAGTGGTGTGTTTCTCTGAGTTTCCTAAGGAAGTGAAACTTGTGATCTCTTGAAGTTAAGATCTATCAAATAAGGTTAAGGTGATTCCAGGCGAAAATTTTTCAATTGTCGATTCAATGGATGGTGTCACTTGTTGCTTTTCGGCAAAGTTGTGTTTTTGGCATTTTAAATCAAAAACAAAGATTAAATTCAAAATCCAAGGATGTCAGTAACTGCAAAATTTTTTTGGGATTTTTTAAGCCCAAAACAAGCAAAATTGGCTTAGAATTTAAGCCGTAAATTATGAAATTTATTTTGCCATAAGCTTAGTGAGCGAGAGTGAGTGCGAGTGATAATATGTCTATCTGCCTCACTTGCACTCATCGAAGCTTATGAGAATTTGTATTTCATCATTTCTGGCTTTATTTCTGAGTGTTTCAGCTTGAAATTTTCAGGGTATCTATCTAAAGTATGCTCGCAGGTGCTAATGCTCCTAAAATTTGTGCCTTTAGTTTAATTTTGTCAATTTTATCCAAAAACTGTTGATTGAGTGTCATTGCAGAGGTCATTTCAGAAGTGTAGGCGCACCTAGACGGCCAATCTTTGGAATGTTCCAGTGTTATTTTTTATATTACAAAATAAAAATGAATGAAAATTAATTTGAGCTTTGGCTTTTCATTGAATAATGCTTTAAAATTAAAAGATCAAAGTTACAAGCAAGTATTGTTTTGATTTAAAGGAATGAAGATTGAAAATTAGCGAAAGATTGTCGGCCCAGGTGCGCCTATACTACTGAAATGAACTCTAGCAACTTGTAACTTTGTCTGTAACTCTGTCTCAAAAAAAAATTTGATGGCTTATTGCTGTAAAAAAACAATCTTAATTAATTCATCTTTACTTTGGTAGTAAAAATCAGAAATCTAAAGAGTTTCCCAATTTACTTTTCTTGTTCATTATTTTAATATTTTACACTTGTAAGCAATTTTGTGTCACATTTGTTAATTCAATTGGTGACTAATCGAAAGAATTATCATAATGTAGGTAATTTGTTCTAACCAGGGGCAGCAGTATGTAGTTGAATCTGGTGGCAGAGGAATGCTAGCCGTTCAAACCCCGTGGCCAACAGGGCGGCAAATGACGTTGGTTCCATCGTGGCAGCAACCGCTTGCTGATCATATTACGGATTGGTCTCGACCGTTACTTGTAGATTCATCAACCTTGATTCAGGTTCGTTTTGTCTACGGTAACATCTTTCCTCTCAAAAATATCGTCTTTAAAGTGTTTACTGTGTCTTGGAAAGTTTGCTGATTTAAACTGACCTATTATATGCTGATTCAGTGCTTTAGTGTCATAATCGTCAAGGGTGCAGAAAGGCGGAGCCGCACAATTGGCCATTAAACATAATAGTATTAATTGTTCTTTTTTTGTTCTAAAAATTCACAGCATTGGTACACGCGAAAAATCATCAAATAATGGTTTGTAATGGTTAATAAATATGTACAGTCACATTAATAATAATAATGATGATGATAACATAATAATGAAATGAAATCATGAAAGTGAATTTAAAAATAGGTGGAGTTACAAAGCTCAGCAATTGAGTAATAAGCTTTGCTCATTCAAGTTCAGTTTGCTGTTAAAAGCTGGAACTGGTCTAATAGCGTGATCTATTGATGTATGCATGCGTACAAATGTTAACTATCAAAATGTCTTTATTCTGGAATATCAGACTATCTTTGTATATCTCAACATTAGAGTTTATTGGCATTTCCTGTGGAATGTCAACCAAGTATGCTCAGAACTTTTTCCATTCTTTTAGATTTATTAAAAACATAATGGTTTTGAACTTTTGCCAAGAAACAATGTTTAATACAGATCATTATTTATTGGAAACAATTATTAGAATTTATACTTTGTTCTCAACATTTGCCATAGTTGGCGTTTGTTTTCTACGCTTCTTTTCAGGAAAAACAAAACTTTTCTTTTCGATTACTAAAGTTGGTTTTTTTTTTTCAACAGGAACAGCGCCCGGCTGTTTTTGCTACGGAGGTGTATGAAAGTCTTGTTGAAAGTCCAAATACAAGTTGGAATAAAAGGAGCAGCAAAATGTCCGGGGCTCAGATCGCGCAGGCACATCATCATTTAGCACCATCTGTTGCGCATAAGAACCATACCCAACTCAGTCCGTTGAAAAAACGTGTTAAAGAAGGCACTCCACCAAACGGTAATGAGTCATTTTCTTAAAAAAGCTCTTGTTTTATTTATATTATTATATAAAAAAAAAATAAAAAAAATAATAATACAAAAAAATCGGAGTTACACAAATGGATAGAGAGGCGAAGCCAAAATAGAGAGTGAAATAATGTTTCATATGAGAAAAGACAGAGAAAAAATATATTTAGAGCACTTTACCTCCTTGAGTGCTCTAGGTACTTCCTTTCCAATTTTGAGAGTCCCTGGCAGGTCGCCGTTACTCTCCTCTTTCCTATCCTTTGTTTTGAGAATACTTCTTTGTCTTTCTTAATCCTTCTTTTTTTATGGAGTCCATTGGTTCGCTGTGAAATATCCGCATAATGAATCACGTGTTTGGGTGGCTGGACTTTACTACTTCAACTACTGATTTTTTGAGCAATAAATGGTCGAACTGCCCAAGTACAAAACAAATAATAAGAAACAGAAAAGATGACCAACTGAAACACAAACAGAACAAAAAAAATAAACAAAATTCACAAAAGTAATCAAACTGAAGAATCTAATATGGCATTTTGCATGTAACTTTAATTGAGCCATGAATTTCCCATGGTACTTGCGTTGCTATGCCATTACGCCTTTAATTTTAAAATCCTTTTTTGAGTCTATGAGTTAATTTTGTAAATTTTTAATATGCTCATCGTTATTTTCACTGGATTTTACTCTTGAACAGTAGCGCCAACAGCGCCTTAAGGATTTTTTAAATGGCCAAAAAATCAAGTCAGATAGCGATAGAAGAAAAAGCAGGGGAAGGTTGAGTGCTACAACTTCGTTTTTTGGTTAAAAAGAAGGCACAACCAAAAAAAGAAAAAAAAATAGGGTCATCCAATTGATTAGAGGGCCTCAACCCTTGGTGAAAGATGCAGGACCGAAAAAAGTCATCCAATTTTTTGGAGCCCCCCCCCCCCCAGGAAAATCTGAAATGGCATAACTACTCATGAATTATCTATTCAATCGCTTATAGCAAAAGTTAGCAAGAGCCTCATTGTTTATGCAAGATGCATGTGAAAACTCATACTGAGAACTCAAATCAAGTTTTTGTGGTCGATAGTACTTTTACGGTTAACAGACGTTTCGTCCCGTTTTTTTTGTCCGTTCGATTTTTTGTCCCCTTTTTTTCGCCCTATGAAAATTGGTCCTTGATAATTCGTCCAATCAAATCTCGTCCTGTAGAACAATTGGTCCTTTTATTATTTTTGTCCTCAACTGCAACGTCGATGAGTTTTTAGTCCAATTATTTTTTTGTTCAATTATTTTTTTATCCAAAGTATGTCTTTTGTCCTGTAATTTTAGTTCAATTTTTTTATGTCCTGAAAAAAAAGTTTGTTTCGTCCAATGCTCCATTTCGTTAGTTTACAGGTGAGATAAAATGAAGATGTAGAATTCCACCAAAAGCAAATTAATATTGTATTATTACTAACAATAAGTGTTTTATGAATTTATCTTTTGAGAAAATGCAATGCCCAGAAAAAAAAAGTGGAAAGAAAAGTTTTTATTGAGCTTCATCGCGATATAGCAACGTATAGGATCTACTTTCGACGGAATATTTCCTTCAAAAGAGGTTTCTCAGAGGTTTAATAGACTTTTAAGGTAAACCAACGCGGTTACCTAACTTGATTTATATTCTTTCGTAGCGGTTCGTGCCATCTGGCATCTGGCAACGGTTGCATTTAATCCATTTAAACTCATGTAAATTTTAACTCATGTAAACTCTATTTTATAATTATGGTAGAATCCAATTGAATACGTTCTCTGGTATTGAAATAAAGACTTACACATTTTACCTGTAAACCAACGAAAACGAACACAAATTTGTATTGGACGAACCAAACTTTTTTTTAGGACAAAAAACATTGGACTAAAATCACAGGACAAAAGACATACTCTGGACCTAAAAATAATTGGACTAAAAACTTGTGGACGTTACAGTCGAGGACAAAAATAATGAGTGGACCAATTGTGCTGCAGGACGAAAATTGAAAGGACAAATTATCAAGGACAAAATGTCGGGGACGAAAAAGAATGGGCGAAAAAAAAAGTGGACGATAAAAACAGGACGAAAAGTCTTGTAACCACTTTTACAATGCGTAGAAAACTCAAACTATTCTCTTGATCAAGTGCGTGGTTTAAGTTTTTATATTCATCTTGTTGAACTGGTTGTTTGATGAAGAAGAATCAATTGCAATCAATTTGATGTGCGCTTCTAATATGTTCTCCATCATTAATGAAATCATGTTTATCGCTTCCAGAGAACACATCTTCCACTAGAAGCGGACGAACCAATGTCCGACACTCGCCAAGCGGATATTCTAGCGGCAACTCGCATTGGCACAACCATAATCACAATCATAACCACAACCACAACAGTGGTTCTTACAACAATAATAATAGCAGCGGTATAAGTCACAATTCAAACAGCTCTGTAAATAATGCTCGGAATAACAACCACATTTCGCATTCGCAGGTAATTTACTCCAAAAGTTTTTTTTTTTTTTTTTTCCCTTTCCATACAAGGTAAAACCTCTTAAGGGGACTATTGGACCTATATGCTACCCTTGTAAAAATGGGTCATCTTTTGGTACACTTCTCTCAGGATTGGTTTGCGCCACAGCAAATAAATTTTGCATACATACTCTTTATTACGTCCTGAAGCTGTGGAACTATAATTTTTATGTTTTCGCAACTTTAAGTTCAATTCTTTGAAAGTTCAAAAAGTTTTATTTTTTTATGTATTTTAAGCTTTAAACTTTTTCAAAAGAAAAATTCTAACCGCACAACTACGATTATCCTAGTTCCATAGCTAGAGGTTGAATTTTTGAACATTTTAAAAAAAATAAATTATGATCATAGCTTTATCAGTTTCTGAGAAAATTGTATGCCAAGGTAAAAAAAATGCAAGTTTCCGGAAATTGAAGAAGACAAAAAAAAAGTACTCACATTTTTAAGAGCACTATCAACTTTCAATCACGTTTACGTACGTAAAGAAAAATTTGAAGTATAACATATTTTTCATCATTTTATCCAGGAAAAGATGTTCTACAAGAAACAATGAAAAAAAAAAAAAGTTTTTTTTTAAAAAAAAAAATAGGTCCACTAGTCCCCTTAAAAACTCTATCCAAGTAATTTCAAGGAAAGTTTTGGATCATAAGATTTATTGAACAATTAAAAAGTAGTGGTTTAAGAAAAAAGTCTTGAACTCTCTGTCGGTAGTCTTTTGATTAAAATCCAAACCTACTTGAAGAAATCATTGGTTTTGTTGGAAAAACATCCTCAATTGTTCTGGAGTGAGGTCAAATTTTCATGTGCAATTTTTGGTAAAAAATTGTCAGGAGTGAAATCATCAGATTCTTGAGGACCTGTGTACCCTCCAATTCCGAAGCGAAGGTATTGTCATTTGCGGTGAAACATCTGCGCAAAAGCTACTCTGTTAGCTGATCTTCCATTTATCTGACAATCTCTTCATCTATCTATCCTTCTGTCTGACACATAATGATTGGGGAGTGCTCACGTTCAAATTTTTTCTCCTTTGTGTTAATATCAAGTTTGTTTGTCTGTTTCAGAATTCTCGCCAGCAAACCATCACTATTCATGACACTCCGTCACCTGCTGTATCTGTCATAACAATATCAGATAGTGATGATGATAACCCTCCCAAATGGTTGGTACCATTTACTTTTCTCATACTGTAGTGGGTAAGGGTTTTACATAGCTCCAGGCGAAGAGATGTAGACACGAGGTGCAAACAGGATACAGGAGGAGGATTGATATATTCTCCAAACCAAAACGACAGCACAAACCTCCACATTTACAAATTCATCAACTCTTAAAGCGGTTCAGGAAGTGATCCTTGAGTCCTACCGGTGCAAATAAAATTCATGACTGCAAGTCCAAACCGAGAAAAATCAAATTTAATGACTGCCTCCAGGAGGGACGGGAGGTGGAGGTGTAACGACTCTCTCCACCCCTCCCACCTGGAGGTAGTCATTATATTCAATTTTTCTTACTTAAATTACTTCTCTGAGGATTTTGATTTTGCTCATTGAACTCCAACAAACTTTTCACGTCGTTGGAAAAGGTTTAAGAGCTGGAAAGTTGGGTTCAATTTCCATTATTACAGTTTTACTTGTAACTCCCTTAAGAGTACATGTAAGTCCACACCACGATGACCCTAACCTCAAAAGAGCAACCTGGTATGAGTAAAGACGGTATTGACCCGATACCCAAAATGGTTCTGCTCCAATACTATCCTATTTTATTCCAACTGTCAAATTTTTCTCGCAATTAAAAAATTGTCTTCTATTTTTTCCAGTAATCCAACAATCATATCTACCACTCAACCGACTAATGGGCATGGTAATTTGATATCTTGCGTCACTGTACCAGACAATGACCCAGAAGAGCAAACTGTTCTCTACCACATGCAGTCTCACTCGTCTCCTATTATTTACCATCATTCTAATAAACTGCCGGTAAATTTCTTTCACACTCTACATCACTTTTCTTATCTTTCTACATAGATCCAATTCAGAAATGCCTTTTGAAATTGAGCTTTTTTAAGTCAGGACTCAGGATTTTTGAACCTCCATCACATCTTGAGTTCAAGGAACCTCTTGAATTTCACTCGTAGCCAACAGTTTTACGATTTGTCTTGACTAAAGATTTGAGTTTCATGGAGACAGTGTTGCCAATTTGCAGAAAATATCCTGATTTTTATGTTTGATCTAATAAAAACTATTACATTTTCTGTTAATTATGGCAACTGTCAAAGAGCTTTTATCGGATTCTTCTGAATTTTATTTTAATTTTTTTTTATTCTTAGCATTTGCAATCTTTGGATTGGTGCTATTAAATGCAAAATTTTTGGCAGTCTAGAATTCAGGATAAGTGGTGAGCCCTCGTGTAATCCACGCAACCTTCTGAGCTCTGCCTGCAAACTTGACTGTCAAAATTTTTGTGATTTCTAGAGCAGGACCATTTTGAGTATTGTGTTCTGACAAGTAGCGGAGCCTGCTTCCGAACCGCATCAAAGCGCATTGGTTAGGGGTTGATTAGCAAAAAGTTGAAACTCCGTGCCAACCAACCGTTCACAAATGCGTTTAGATGCAGTTCCGAAGCACGCGCGGCTACTTGTCAAAACCCGATACTCCAAACGGTCCTACTCCAGTACATTGTGTTTTTATTACAATAAAAATCCCTAAAATGATGATTTCTTATTTCAAAGACTGGATAGGGTTTGCTAGGCTACAGCACAATCTATTTTTGAAAGCCTTTATCTAAACTTATCAATTTTGCCTAATTTTTTCAGAGTTTCTTTGTTGCCACCCGCAGCCCAAAGCAGGAGGTCGTCTCGTCTCAAGTTTACTATCAACCGTCTCAACTCGTCCGAGAAATCAAGCACGAACCACCAATGAAGTATGTAATTTTTATTATTCCTTCCCCTGCCCCCCCCCCCCATCCAAATATTTGGGTCCCTCCATGTAGAGGAGTTTTTCTATTTGGGAAAGTATTGTCATCATGAAAAAATTTGGAAGTTGGGGTTTCTTGGCATTGCATGTCCCCCTGAGCTCAAAAATCATATTTTTAATCAGCTGGGGAGGGGGTTGATTTGTGCACAACTGTATTGTAATGGGGCTCTTTTTAACTTTTGCCATATGCAATGGGAAAAAAAATAATAAAAAAAATAAATAAATAAATAAATAAATAAATAATTAATCCAACCAATCCAAAAATGAGTAAAATTCAGCAAAAATTATGATGAGCACTTTAAAAAATTACGAAAGTCACTCACGGACTCACAAAATAATTTAAAAGTTTAAGGTGTAATAGTGGAGCAAGGAGCCATGCGCTGGTACCATGGGAGATTCCTATGTAATTTGAGACTTTCCTCTGTGTGTTTCTATAGAGAGAGAAAGAGTAATTAGATAGGAATCTCTTATGATATCTGCATAGCTCCTTCTTATCTGTGCTTTTAAATGGCGAAGCTACGCAGGTGTCATGGGGGATTCCTGTCTAATCAGCCATCCTCTCTACAGAAACCCACAGAGGAAAGTCTCAAGTTCGATAAAAATCACCTGTACTACCTGATTAGCTCTGCCATTAGTTCTTTGACTTGAAAGTCATTTTGTGAATCTGTGAGTGAAGTTCTTAATTTTTTTTTTTTTTCATGCTCATCGTAATTTTTGCTGACCTCTCAGGTCACTAGTACTAATTCCGTCAGTAAAAATCTAGTTAGATTTAAAACACTCGCGATAATGTAAGAAATAAATTTCCAAAGAGACAAATTAATTGCCAAGAAACAACAGCAATGAAACAAGTATCAAATCTACTTTTTCTCACTTTTCTTAGAGCAAGAACCCCACTCTCTATTTCTCTATGTGCTCCAATCAAAACTTGTATGTTAGAGAAGAATAGACGAAGGAGTGAAACCCCCTATTTCAGTCCTTTTCCTTCTCACCCATTCAACGGGAAATAAGAGAGATGAGAAGAGATTGCGGCTGCCCAACTGGGCCCAGTGCTGTCAGATTCTTCTTCTTTTTCAGTTACTAAAGCAAGTCAGACTTTCCTTAAAGTTTCATAAGGGATGCTCGACTTCAATTTCAATTTCAATATTCCAAAATCACAGAACATATTTACAATTCTATTTCCTTAGGCTTATAAGAAGGTATTAATTAGCTTGGAACAACGTTTAATCACTAAGTGACTGTAATCAGAGATTACTAAGCCTAAGAGATATGGCACTTCCTATCTCCGCCGTGTTGAAAACCGTTGGCCGGGCTCCGTAAAAAACGCCTGCATAATGGCGCAAAATGGCCGTGATGCCACGTGCAGTACGCTGGTGACCGTAAACATTGTTATTATTCATGCTGTTGGAAATGAGGTTAGATTCCCTGCAACATCTAAATGTTTGTCATTTAGTGGCCGATGGGGTGATTAAAGTGTCGTAGGTTTTCAGATTCACTTTCAAATATACTCAGAGCATATTATCCAGTCAAATGTTCATAAGATTTTAACTGTTAAGGAGATTCTAACCTCATTTCAAACAACAGCAGTAGTAACAATGTTTACGGTCACCAGCGTACGCCACATTGCATACTTCGTAGGAGTCGAACAACACTTTTGAATCGTTATGCCACATCTCTTAGGCTTAGTAATCTCTGACTGCAATATCCACAGCAGGTTACCCTGTTTTTGGTGAGGAAAGTTTTAAGGTAGAGGGTTATCTGAGGGTAAGAATGATTTAACTGTGGGAAAATAAAAAGAGCCTGGTTTACTAACCTAATATTATTTTGTTGTTCGACTGATTGTTATATATGACATGAATAGTTATAATTACAGCGGAAATTACTCATCAATTGGAGCATCCCAGTCTCAAAAGAAGCGTCTGTTGGCCAAAGCGCAGTCAGAGTGTTTGAACAGCAGCATCATAACAAAACAAGAGCCTCATAGTTTACCTCCGACCGAGTTACAATACCAGCAGGTGTGTCATGGAGCCCCGAATTGTAAAGAATCTTACCATTATGTCACACCAACTCAAGATCAACACATTGTGTACACTGGGTATGAATTTTTTTTTTTAATTATTTGTGTATTTTTATATTCTTATCAATATTTTGCTTTAAAAAAAATTCTGAAAGTATGATGTGATCATTCAAATGTAAGCGTAAGGTCTGAACTTTCATCTAAGCTAAAAATATTTAAAATTTGTCGAGTTTATCAAAAATTAATGACCAAATCCACTGAAAGTTCTCTTATTGCCTGTGCGTTCACCTCTCAGTTACTAACTTTGGATGAAATAACTCATCTCTCTTCTTTTTTCTCACAGTGACAAAAGATTATCTTACGCCGTACCACATCATAAACGAGGAGGGGAATCAAGCCGTTCAGATTATCACCAAATGCAACCGCCAGCAGCCCACTCGAGTCGAGACCATCTTATCACTAAACCAACTTGGCCGCCTCAAGCTATCCCTATCCACCAGTCTTACAGGTAAGGACATACTATTTCATTTTTCAATTAATCAATTAAATATATATGTATAAAATAAGCCAAGGAAACAAATGTTTCAACGATTTCAGGCACAAGTACTGCCGTCTTAGCTAAGTGCAGTTTTCTACCCTGTTTGTTTGATGGCGTTTTATGTTATCGTTTGTGCTGGTGCTCTGCGTTTTAGTTTCCTTCCGTCTGATTATGAAGGATTTTATCAAAATTGTGTCGCTATTGAGTGCGTATTATTCTTGCGGGTGGTTTTATTACAATACGATCCATTCTGATTTAAACCCTTGAACCTCTACAATGTGTGCACAATAACTCAGGAGTCGTCGGTGAATTTCTGTAGACATACAAGGGCTTTTATCGTAATGGAATTTTTCGGAACGACTCCACCCGTAAGAATAACACGTACTAGATAGTGTCTCGATACGATTATGATACAATTCTTCATAATCAGCCTGCTGCCCTTTGCAACTAATATTTTGTGTTTATTTTATTTAGCAACGGAAGATGGGCCTGTGAAGGCTCAACATTTTTCTTGCTTACTTTATTCATTTTCACCTTGTTTCCTATTGTTTTTATTTCTTTTGTTAAGTCTGCCTGCATAGTATAAATGCAATTTCAGAAACGATCAGTCATACTATGACTGAAAATCAAAACTGCAAATGCAGCCAAATTTTGATTTACCAGGTTTTTTCAATTTGTTGCCTTTATTGCTTACAAGGACTTGCCAGGTTTCTCTAAATCTAATGCTAATTTGAGTTAATTTGTTTTTGACACTACAGTACTTCGACAGTGCAATTGAAGTATTGAAGGACTAAGTACTATCAAATGGGAACATTTTGCGACTGGAGACTTTCGTATACTTTAACCAAAATGCAATTCAAATTATAAGGATAAATTTTCACCCGCAAAACAACTTTCCATGCCTCCTTTTTGCACTCGCTGCAGATTCTCGATTGCCAAAACTTTAGCATTTGTTAGTACAACTGTGATCCAATGCATACTTATGATTGAATCAAAACAGTGTTGGTAAATTACCAAAAATATTCTATTACTGAAATTGTTGTAACTGACTTTTTTGTTTATCTGTGTCTCAGTGGATCTCATCTATCGCCACAAGGTCGTGGCTTATCTCCTTTGGCGGGGCAACCCCTGTACCATCAAAGCGAGCTCTACCGTCGTCCAGTTTATGTTACTACTACGCAGCCCTATCTGCCCCCTCCTCCTCATCAGTCTGCCGCTGCTTTCACCACTGGGTATGTAATCAATTACGCGAGTGAATGGTACAATTTTAGTGAAGCTGTGTAATGGGTTGGTGCAAACTTTTGCTACAGTGCTATGGAGGGTTGGTTCCTTTGTAAAATCTCTTGAAAATAACGTTGAGAGCTTGCAAAAGTTTCATTAGCAAGAAAGGCAAACTGTTTCTCTCGTTCTCTTGTAACCCCCATGTATTACTATCTCTCTCTCATTTCAAAAATTGTATTTAGAGACATCCTTTGTGAAATTTGTTGGCAGAAATGAATTCCTAGAAACACTTTAATGCGATTTCGATAACAATATGTCATCAAACAAGGCCCTGTATACGTATTTCAAAACTAGAAAGAGATCTAGAATTTAAATTCCGACTTTTCAAATGGGAGTTCTGATTTTTTGAAAATGGGTCAAAATTGAACTTTGACTTTCGATGTATCAAAAACGAAAAACGATATCGACGCCTGGTTTGTGGCGAAAGTCTTAGAATTTTATGCTCTTTCAAACAAGATATCGCAAGATAGGGGTTGCTATTTGAAATTTTTGAGATGAACCCCCTGCAGGCTGACTCTACTCATTTGGACGAGACGAGACGAGATAGCAAGAAGCAATGCATCCCATTGGTTTAAATGGCGTCACGTGACAGATTTGAAGCCATTGTAGCTTCGCTGCAACGAGGACCGAGTCATGAATTTGAAATGAAATGACTCGGTGCGGCGGAGCTACAATGATTTCAAATCTGTCACGTGACTCTATTTAAACCAATGAGACTCATTGTTTCTTGCTATCTCATCTCGTCTCGTCCAAATGAGCAGAATCAGCCTGCAGGGGGAGCCCCTAGGGGGTGGGGGGTTTCGACCCCCAAAAAAATAAAGTTCATCTAAAATTATGAAGAATGGTCCAAACCGCAAATTTTTATCTCAAATGGTTCAAAAGTTAGACAAGGGGGGATACATCTATTACACCCTGTATAATTGCATTTAACAAAATTGCAAGATAGCAGTTGAATAAGCTTGTGACAATGGGGGAGTCCCGTCTAATTGCAACTTTCTATGCTGAAAAAAGTCATCATAAAGAGAAAGCTGCTATTAGATGGGACATTCTCATTGTCACTCGCTCATTCGACAGTTATCTTGTAATTTTGTTAAATGCATTTATTTAGTTTGTGAGTGGATTTTGGAACTTTCTGATGCTCTCAATGTTATTTTCAAGTGCTTTTTCGCAGGAATCAACCCTCCACAACACTGTAGCAAACATTTGCAACAAACCCATGACATAATAACATGAAGTACTGCATTGTTGTGCGCGTAAACCGCACCTGTCTTTGGGAGGGATAAAAAAAGGAAAACATTGCTGTATTAAAAGCCCCTTTCATTTGAGGTTAAATTAATATCAGAAAGGCTTATAAAAAAAGCAAACAAAAAAACAATAAAACAAGAAGAACAGAAATGTGACCGAGAGGGGGGTTGTTTTATTGTTGCAAGTGAAAACAATTTTATCGCAAAGAATGAAGCTGTGTTGTGCATGGAATTGCGCAAGCGGAAGGGTGCGTATATAAAGTTAAATGCAGTCACTGCCCATCTCTAAACCTTCACAAGGCTTTGCTAGCACAATGCACTGGAAGAATCTGACTGCTCCCATGACCACATTTCGTTCAGGATTTCATTGTACTTTTTCTTTGAATAAATTTCAAGAAATTTTGTTTATTGATTTCAGTCGTGCGATACCGCCCCCTGCGCATCACGCCAGTGCAAGACCTTTGTTGACCACTCACCCTTCACATCCTTTACCCGCTCACATGCAATCTGCGGCCGTATTCCCGGCCGCAGCGTCATATGGGTTTTTGAGTCCGGCCAAATCTCATCAGTACCATCAACCAACAGGACTGTGGTTTCCTGAGTAGCAGTCAGTTTTGACTCCATTCTGGTGAGTTCCAAGTGCCTTCAGTTCTCCTTGTTTTAATTTCTCTCAGGGGTTTGAACCGCGACCAAAAATCGGTTCGGTTCGTTTCGCGGTTCACGGAAAGTTGATAAGCCGCATAAACGGTTCAGTTCAGTTGCGTGCGAAATACACGCTACAACCAGAGACAATTTATTGTAGAGACCGCGCACTATCTATCTCGCCCATGTTTGTGTGCGGTGGTAACTTTTTTTTGGGGTCTCAACAGAACACTGCAAACGTGGACCATACGTTGACCGATGAAAATAGTTGTTGAGATGTTTGCTTATTGGAGACTGCAGCACCGAAATAGCATCAGTCAATTTATGGTCCATGGTGAATGGTGCTCCCTTTGTTAATTCCTGTTGAGCTCCAAAAACAAAATCAGCCACCCCGCGCACACATTATATATTGTCTCTGGCTACAACGCAGAGTTTAAATCCGGTTTCCTCAATTTAAATACGAGCGTACCAAAGTGAGCGTGCAAATTAACTCAAGCGGTAAGGGTGAAAGAGAGACTGGGTATTGTCTTTTCAAAAATCTAGAGTAACCTTGTTTAGTCGTGCTACAAAGTAACTGAAAATTTGATTTATTTATTTTTTTATGCAATCCAGTCTTTGGCTGTAAAATATCAGCATAGCGAACCACGAGTTTGGGCGGCTGGACTTTACTTGTACTACTACTACATTATTCTATTTATATTTATTAATTTATTTTTGAAAATCAGCTTAGATTACACTGAAATTGGAGTTTAAAATCTGTCCGCTCCCTGAGTACAAAATATTCTCGGAGAGTCTGACCGAATACTAAAAGTACTCAGCAATTCAACCTCGGTACTAGAGTCTCATTTGCCCAACTCTGTAAGCCATTATGAGAGTCTATTATCTCCTTGAAAGAATCAAAATTTTCAACTGTTTTTATCTTCTTTTTTTTTCTTTCAAGGTATTGGATGAACCGGTGAGCTTTGTCATCGCTGGACTGTTACTGCTTTTGCGTAAAGCAGCCTGATCAAAGTTTGATAACGAGTAACTTGGTTACTCATCTCTCATTCACAAAAATCCTGTTATTTGTTGTTGTTTAACTAATGAACGAAAGCGTTACTTGTAAATACAGCATGAAAACTCTCTGGAAATCTGTATTTTAGATATAATTGTTTTCGATATTATTTCAGTTTAGACTTGGACCAACGTAATATCTAGCTCGGGTACTTAGCTATCAGTCTGTCGTTCAGACATCGCTTGATTCACTAATGTTTGATTAACAATTATATTTTTCCGTTGTCTTTTTCTTCTTATTTTTCCTCTTTAGTTGTCGTTTGCGTGATAAAACGGTTGATCAAACTATTTAATTAGTTTATGATTTTTTTTTTTTTTTTTCCACTCTTCTTTTATCATGATTTTATTATTTGCTTGAATGTTAGATTTATTACTGGTTCTTTATCTCGTACTAAAAAATGTAATCTTTGGGAATCCTGTACCCACAAAGTCTTGATGATTGAAAGCAGGAAGGAGACTATTGGAATGTATTTTGATTCATTGATGTAGTGTCTTCTTTCTCGAAAGTTTTTGAGGTTGCCGTAAAATGCACTGACTAAGCGCGGATCTTCACCGGCTTATACTTTGCTCTTTAGCAAATTAAAATTCTCAGTCGCTTATCACTGACCCATATTATTTGCTGGAAAGCATCAAAATTACACTCACTGGTTTCCGAGCCCTAAATATCTTCTAAATTTTTCAAATATATTTTTATGTATTTATTAAATCAAAATATTCTGTGCTTCTGCAGTATTTTAGAAGTGTATGAAGATTTAAAATCATCTTTTGAACCTATGGAGAAGGCACAGCATATTTGCGACAGAACCAAATCGTATGTTTTGCATTTATGATTCATGAACTCATGAAGTAGAATCGCTCCCAACGATATGCCTTTTGTATCATTTTATTTCAATATAATATTATTGTTGCTTAGTCGTAATCTACATTTTTGTAAATGTGTTTCTCATGAAATAACATTGTTAGTTGAACTAAAAAAAAAAAGATAAAAGAAAAAATAGAAAAAAAATGAGTTTATCAAAGTGATATCCAATTTTAAACCGTTAATTTGTGTGTTTTAATAACTCAATATGTGTATCATGTGTAAATTCGATTAATCTGCCTTTTTTTTTTTTTTTTTTTTTTCTTTTTCTTAGTTAATTTATCATTTTCTAATGTGTGTAATATTAGCTAGTAAGTCTTGATAATTGTATAAATCAGTTTATGATCCAAGATTCCTAGACTACTTGCACCGAGTCATCGGAGCTGCGGGGGAGTTAAAACTCCCCCTCCTTCTCTTTCGGTTGGTGAAGGGAGAAAGTTATTTGCGTTTATTAAGGTGGGAAGTTTTGAGAAGGCAGAAAACCTGGTTGTGTTTTTTTTGTTCTTTTAATCTACATTTCCACCCCCCTCCCCCTCAAAGTTATCTGAAAGCAGAAAAGAACTAGCTTGATTATTTTTTTTTATTTAACTGTATCTTGTTTAATTTTTATTTTCTTTCTCTCCACCTTCTCCTCCTCTCTCTGTTCTTTTTCTTACAATTATTATTCTTGTAGGACCCTGTAGCGACATTATTTTGAAAGGAAAAAAACTGAGTTTCCGCTTTGCTTTAATTTAAACGATTCTGAAAGTGGTATAGAGTGAGTTTAGGATTTCCTTTCATTTTTCATTTTTACTCCTAAAAATTTTTCGCTTCGGCTTATCAAAGAACTCGATAGTGTCTGAGCACGAGAAAACGTAACGTAATCAAATTTGAATCTTGCGCGTACTTGTTCGTTTTAAAACCGTGGAAATCAAGTCGAGAATTTTCTTTGTTTTATAATATTTGATTTTGTTATTTATTTTTTCCAATACCAAAGGTTCGTTTTTCAGTTTGTTATTGTTTGTTGGTGTTAGGTTGTCATCGTGTGACACGTCCTCACCAATAGAACTACGCTTGTAGCTTGCTCTCGAGAGTAATTTTTTTTTTTTTTTTTACGAAGCTGCAAGTTTTTGTCATAGGCTGTAGAACTATGACTAATTTTAATATTTTATGCTTTAGTGTGATTATGAGTACCAATGCATGTTTGGTCGCTTTTGACACGGAATTTTTTCTGAGCTGATTCCTGCTAAATCCAGCGGACTTATTTAAAGTTTTAAACCAACCGTATGAATATAAATCTTTAGTCCAACACTAACTTTATTTTTATTAAGTAATTTGGTTTGGACTTTCAACATGAAAATTCAGTGCAGCAGTAATTTACTAATAAATATGTATTAAAAGTACATGATCATTGATTTATTCATACTTACTAGGGGTGTGCGAATCCAGTTTTTTCATTCCGAATCCGAATCTGAACCTTAAAATCAAATTTTCCCGAATCCGAACCGAATCCGCGCCTTAAAAGTTCGAAAAAAATTGTTTTAAAGTACGGCGCTTTTATTTTCCTTACGATGTAATGAAAAATGAGAAGAAAATATTTGTTCTCTGATTTATCTTTACTATTCTATTTCACGCGCACTTTTGGTGTTGATCGATTACCGCCCGTTATCCCCGTTTAGGTTCATCGATATTCGGAAGACGCGCCGGCGCCACATTCGTACCGAATCGTGATGATAGTAGTATCCGTCGTTTTAGCAGGCGCTAATGTATAGAGGGGAAGAGGAAGAAAAAACATATGGAAGGAAAAGAAAAGTTAGAAAAACGAAAAAATTATAATTGTATATGAAAAAAAAAAAAAAAAAAGATTCGAAAATTTCGAATCCGAAAAAAAATTTTGAATCCCGAATCCGAATCCCGTCGGATTCGGATTCGAAATACGCGGATTCGCACACCCCTAATACTTACTTTAAATAAACTTAAGTTGCAGTAATTTATTAATAAACATGTATTAAAAGTACATGATCATTGATTTTTTCATGCTTACTTTAAATAAACTTAAGTTTCATTTTATTAAAGTTCTGTAAATTTCGGTTGGAGTAGGTCAGCTAATTAATTTTTGAATAATTAAATCTAACAAAAAATTTTTCGATTCCTCTACCAAAACAACCGAAAATGTTTTTAGGCGGTTCTGTTTTCTCGACTTCAGTTGTCTTTACATTTGGTTCAATGTCAAGTTTCTCACCCGCGCTCAAAGTGTAATTCTATATTATAATTTTTTTTCTTTTTTTCAAGAAATCGGGAGAGTTATGAAAGATAGATAAAATTGGCTGTGATTTGAACTCGCTCGGTGTTGACTCAGTCTTTTTCCTTTCCGTGTATGTTTACCAGTGTTTTGACACCAGCCAGGTCTTCTCAGAGTAAGCAAGCGGTGGGGGCCTTCTTTGCAAGCACTGTTGCATTGTATCCCTCCCGCCTTCTCCGTTCAATTTTTATCTCAGTGATTGGTTGATTTTTTAAATCTATATTTTAAGTGCATCAAGTCAAATTTCGTCAGTGTAGCATCTATTCATTTTAATAGTGTCTGAAATTAATTTCATTGGAATTTTATATCTATGACTATTTAGGGGCTTTCGATATCCTGTATACAATATAACCTTCTTTCCTATGTATGATTACAAAATATTAATGTGTTGATTCTTGGTGCGATGTAGGCAGTTTTTTGTAGTTTTTGTAAAGATGCAACTAGATGGTTTTTTTCTTCTTTTTTTTCCACGTTATTAAATCTTTCAATAATACTTATTCAGGGAATAAAAAAAAAATCATTTTATTTGGATGAAATTCAATTATTCTTAAGATTTTTACTGAAAGACTCGGAACCTTCAAATCTTTAAACCCTCATCCTTTTGATTAACTAATGTAAGCTTCCTTTTTATCCTCTTGTCACTGATTTCAAGAAGTAAACGTTGTTTTATCACTCGGTTATAAAGTCATGATCACGAATGAGAGCTAATTGCAATCAAGTATAATTTACAAATGCAAGTGTTCTCTCTGGTTTTTTAATCCTCCAATAATAGCTCGGAAGACTATCCCTAGAGATCAGTCGTCGCTTTATGATCAGCTCTGTCCACCTCTTTTATGATCGGAGGAACGGAATCATGTTATCAAATGATTTTTATAGCCGGGTCATTGGACAAAATTTCCCTCAAGAGTCTCAGCTTTTAATTCCTTGACTCCTAGTTTGTTTTCATCTTATAAACTATTGCTCATTTTTAACTTCTATTATTCCTCAAAGATATTAATTATTGAAAGGAATTAATTAATTCAAACAAAATTAATTAATTTGATGTGAACACGTTGAATTTTTATTCTTGTTTCTTCTCTTTAGTCTGTTAGTGTATCATTTAAATTTAAATTTTGCATGGCGACTGATTTCATGCATAAGCTCGGCCCTTGGTACAGTGGAACCTGTTTATAACGGAAACTCACGGGGCGGACACATGTTTCCGTTAATATCAGGTTTCCATTATCAGCAGGTTTACCGGATGGAGAAAAACGGTTCATGGGACTGGCAAAATTTTCTGTTAACATCAGGTTTCCGCCACCAACAGGTTCCGTTATAAACAGGTTCCACTGTAGTACCAATTGGAAATGACTGGAAGCAATCAAGAATTTTGCTGTAGCCATCTTTTGTTTTATTAATAAGCGTCCTCTGTGAATCTCTGTAGTTCACAATGACTGTTTTCTTATTCTGTGAAGGATTTTAAATGGCTAAGGCTTCTTGTTCAGGGTTTTCTGTCTAGCTTGGTATCACTGTTGTACGGAGTGTCGCAAGTGTTCCAAGTGTGGTTGAACAGGGTTTACGGAGCACTGAAGGAGGGTTTTGCAGTATTGATTTTGGTCATTTTCGGTATTTTACAATATTTCTGTTACTGCAGCCTCTAAACGATTGAGACTGATAAAACTGCCATAGATAACGAAATCCAGAAACCAACTTAATACTGTGAAACTGCGAAAGTATTGATATTTAGCATTCCTGTACCATAATACCTTTGGGTTCCCTTACTTGGTAAAATTGGTTCCCTTACTTCTGGTAAAATACCGAAAAAATAAGCCAGTTTGGTATTTTACATACCTTTAAGGGAACCTGACGGTTTTATGATGCGGGAATGCTATGTATCAAAACTTTGACATTTTCATAGTACATATTAAGTTGGCTTCTGGCTTTTGTTATTTATGGCAGTTTTATCAGTATCACTTGTTTAGCGGCTGTAGTCACGATAGTGTTGCTAAATGCCAAAAAATTCTGAAATTAATACCGCACAACCCTACACTGAAGATTAGCGAATTGTTTCTATCAGTTGCCTACAATCCCAAGACTGTAGGCAGAGTTTACAATAAATTCACGGCTCACAGTGTTAACATAATGAAACGATAGCTGATGCTGGAAAAGCTTCTTGCAAAATTCCAATATTGTCCTGGAATGAACAGAGTCTGTTTATTGGACAGGTTTCTCTGGTCAAGGGCTCGCCAGCCTGTGGTCAGCTCAGTGTTGCCAGATCGAGGGTAAAAAGCTGTATCGTGCCCATTTAAATCAATGTAAAATGTAAGGCTGTTTAACCCCAATCTGGCAACACTGGGTCAGCTCCTCTTTTAACTTACGTATATCTGAGACTTTCTAGAAATCTAGAACAAAGCTGGCCCAGAGCTGGTTGAGGGCACTTTTAGCGTAGGAATGAAAATCCCTCCCTTGTGTTTCTTTTTGCAGCCTTAACTTTTTATGGGAGTCAAGTGCAAAGCAGCTGTTTGGGTTGGTGTTGCAATTTTTCTCTTTCTGTATGCATTTCCGACCAATTGATCAAATCTGGCCAGACTGAAGACTACTCTTCTACTGTTACTATGTTTACTACTATCACTTCTATTACTAGCTATGACTAACACTTCTTTTTCTAAATAACTAAAATACAAAGAAATTTCAAAGTCGCAATTTGAGAATGAGGAACATTATGGATCAATAAATGTTTGGTACAGACGGTCCCCGAAAGACGTTGGATGGTGAGCGTTTACGTGTGGTTTTAAATAGCTGTACGTGCTCACTAATCATCTGGGAGCAGGACTGTCGGTAGCGAACATTTATTGGTCCCAGCAAAGATCATGAATCACAAAATCAGGATTCGCCGCTTTTGTTTTTAGTCATAGAGTTTGAAAATTTCTCAAAATACCTAGATAGTCTTATATAAAATATTGTGTGTAGATACACTGAACTAGCATATCTTGATGAAATTGGATATATTTATTGTTTTTGATGTTTATGTAATGTAATTCTTAATTAATTCATCTTATCATTTTGTAAATTCCGGATGTACTACTAGACTTGATAATTGTGGAATTTTTGCATGAATATTTATACTTACCTATCTATTATTAATTAATTTCATTACTTTTATCCTCTTTGAATACACATATATTTTTTTATTTTTTTAAATTATTTTTATCTAACAAAAAAGGTGGACTGTGGGTTTAAACTTATTTCTATCGTAGATTATTTTATTTAGAAAAAAAAAAAAAAAACTTTATATTATTATAGTGATTTGTTATTTTTTCCTATATTTTTCATGACTATTAGTGTTTTGTAAGAAATTAATCGCTGCTAATCATTTTAAGTGTATGATTGTGATCGTTGTCGTGGTCATGGTCACTCTGCTCCCGTTTTTTTTGTAGAGAATGTTACTTTGGTAAGCTGCGTTATTTGCTCACGAAAGCTTTCGTTAGTTTGTAATCGTAATTTGGTGATGATGCACTTAAGGAACTCGTATTTTTTTTTTTTTTCAAGTTGTTTGGGTTAGATTTGATTGGAAGAAGTGTGTGATTGGCGGAGAATTCTTGTTCATTCGAATCACAGAATACTCTAATCAGAATGGAAATTCATTTTGAAACATTCTTTACTTCGGGTATATCCTGGTCTGCCATGTTGGAAAGTGAGCGTTTCCGGCAATCTTCGACAACTGGCCAGGTTGTGATTGGTTGTGCGTTAAATCTGATTGTAATTATAACCTGAAAAAGCATGTTTGCCATCTTGAGAAGTGAGCAAACACGGTTGCCAATTTGTGCTCGTAATTTCCAAATCTTGTTTCCATTGGCTCTTATGGGAGTTAGTTTCCGTTCAGATTGTAGTATTCTGTGGCAGAATGGTCTGTTCAAATGAATGAGTTGAAAATATTCAGTGGGTTTATCGTTGTAGCAGTATTGTGATGGTATTGGTTGAGTGATAGGAATCTCTCTTGTCTTGTCCTGCTGTTGCGCTGAACAGGGCAATTGATTTACCTTCTGACACTTCTTTTTTACCTCCTTGACGACAAATTGTAATATCTAGTATGGCCACATTGAATTTTTGTTGAAGCTCTTTGAGTAATAAGACTATCGATTTTGTTGATTTTCTGGTATTGATTCGAGTATTTTTGGCCAAGTTGAATTTTTGTTGAAGCTCTTAGAGTAATAAGACTATCGATTTTGTTGATTTCCTGCTATTGATTCAAGTATGTTTGGCCAAGTTGAATTTTCGTTGAAGCTCCTTGAGTAAAAAGACTCTATCGATTTTTTTGATTTTCTGCTATGGGTTCAAGTATGTTCGATCAAAATTGTGTTCTTTGCTTGTGTAATTTCATATCGGAGACAATGTGTCTTGGAATCCGTTCGTTAGGAAGTAATTAATCGATAGCAGTTCTCTTGTTTTGTGTTTGAATGACTTCTCTTCCGCTGAGTTCTTTTTTTTTTTTTTAACTTTTCTTAGTTCACCAGACATTCATGATAGAACTGATTATGTTTCAATCAATAATTATTTGCTCTCGCTCAAGATTTTCAGCTGTTCATTACCGATTTTTGATTAATCACTTTAACCGATCAGTATCTCGTAAAGATAATTGATGTACTATAGTTTGTTCTTAAGTATTCTGTTGTTAATATCACAATTACTACAAATATGTCCTCTCTCACTGCTTTTGTCGACTATGATTAGTGCAACATAAAGACTGCTCTTTTTCTTGACAAGTTCTAATCAAAATCTTAATCCATTTCTTACATTCTGAAGTTCTAAAAAATAAGTAAACATGTAAAAGAAAGTGAAGTTATTTTTATCATCATTTAATTCTGCAGCTTTATTACTCACCGAAATTAATTGTAAATATCAATCAGAGATTTTCCCAACATTAAATTAAGATAGAATTTTAAAGGTTCCTTTCCTTTTATTAGAAAGAAATTCGTTCCAATCAGAATTCAGTAGAAAATAATCAAAGAAAGAACTTCTAGGTTAGCTACTTGTAGTGAAACTTATCAATTTAGTCAAAGTTTTGATAAAATTATCTTTGAATTTCTCTCTTCTCACAGTTCTAAATGCATGAAAAAACTTCTATTTGTCAAACAGTTTCATCGGGATCTCGGAACTCCGAATGGTACAAACTCTTTTTCGTGTCTAATTTTGAGCCTTTCAAAATACAAAATACATTAATTAAGACCAACGAACAATCAGTGTTGCATTAATAAATTAGGAGTTCCAATTCTAGGCTCTTAGTATTGATTATTATTGATTTATTGCATTTAATTGTCGCTAGATTAAGTAATTAGTCAACTCTTTCAGTGTTTTATCAATTCAAAGGATAGATGAATTGTCTCTGATGGAATGATTTCTATAACCAGTGAAACTAATGATTGTCTCAAAAAGTAAAGAGAGAGAGAAAAAAAAAAAGCAATCTACTAAAATTAGTTCCAGAAATCTAGATTTGCTTTTGCTTTTGAAGTGCTAGTTATAGTTTTTGTGGCTTTGTCTTTCAACGGAAAAAGAATCTCTTTATACTAAGAGAGTTGCGTCATGTCTTGTTCCTCTACTTCAAAACAATGAGAGGTAAGAGCAAAAGAAGAAGAGGCTTTGACCTCTTTAGATCAGTCAGGAGGCAAAGAGGTTATGTAGTCCAAAGGGGCAAATAATTATCCTAAAACATTGTCCAAAGTACCAACCCTTGTAAAGTTTGTTTTGTAGCATGAAAATAATTACATTCATTCCAAGCCTCATCAAGACGAGAAATAAGTTGTATCTGCCAGTAAATGCTGTCTGCCAATTGCATTTTGTCTCATGGGGCTTCCGTAAGGACTTGAATCAAAGAGCATCTCAGCAATGGGGCAACTCTCATAGTACATCTAGTGTCTTTTAGTCGAAAGGCCTTGCCTTGGAAAATTACTAGCGCCAATTTATGAAGTTTTCTTTGAGCTCAAAAGTGATCAGTTGAGGAACACTCAAATTAATCACCGCGTATAGAGCAGAAGTCCTTTAAACCAATAGAAAAAATCAATATAGAATTTGAGCCTTAAAAGATGTATTATATTACTTTTAAGCGAGTAATCCATTTTCTCGGTAAAATGTCACAAGGTATATTCTTCAGTCGAGTCCATCAGATGTCATTCTTTTCAGTTCTGTTTCACTACTTTGCCCAGTACCTCCAGTCGCCCTCTATGTTCATGCTTAGCTTGGGAGTGGAGTCAATAGATTCCCCAAGTGAATCAATGGCCACTAAATTACCTAAAACCAATGAATATTCTACAATTGTACATAATGTCTTATCACTCTAATCATGTCTAACCAATATCTAGCCGTAAGGTTTTATTGTCTTGATCTGCTCAGTAGTGTAGCACTGAAAATAGAGTTTGTTTTAGATGACCGTCGACTGGTATTGAATTTTTGCCATTATTTTATATTCATTTACAACCATTGTCGTGAATCAATCCTTTTTTTTTCTTGTGGTCTGCAAATCTCAATCAAACTGTTTTTTGAACCCGGTAGCCTTTAATTAAATTGTTTCACTTACTATAGAACCGTCATTGGTCCAAAATAACTAAAAAGATGCTGTTAATTAATGCAAAAAAATTATTCTTTCAAGCTATCATCTTGCACTCTTCTGCAGTACCTACCAAGGAAAAATGCCTTAAAGTCGAAGCATTATTTACACTGTTTTTGCAATGTGCCACACTGCAAAAACAGGGCAAAGAACACTTGGAATCTACAGCATTCTTCCTGTGCATGGCAATCATGCTAACAAGTTGCAAATTATCTCCGATTGGTCGCAATCTCAAAGCAAGAGCAGAGATAGTATTTATCAGGAACTGTGCTATCCGTTTGTGCGGAGGACAGCTTTTTTTTTATACCTAGTCAGGAAGCGTTAATGTTGCCTCTCTCTTAAATGCTACGGAGGGATCCAAATCCTGAAATGCATCTGGCAAATTCTCAGAATCTAAGTTTCTATTTCATCATGCATAGATGCAAAATGCAAGTCAAGTCCTAAATAACAATGACTCAGTTCATAATTTTATTTTAATTAGTTTCCTCCAAAGCTCTGTCCACAACTTAACTGCCTTTTCTCAAGAGGAGACTAGTTTGCATTCATATTAGTTTTGATTTAGAATATTTTGATCAAGTACAGAATCTATAGCTTTAAACATTTGACTCAATTTTTTAGCTTCTTAAACGAAACTTAATTGACCTGACTTTAAAATCCTTTCCTTTGTTTGAGGTAGTTTAAGAGCCATTCTAGTAAAAGGGAACCTGATTGAAAAATAATAAAAATAGTTAATAAGAGCAATTTCTTTGTCAAATTATGGCTTAGAGGTCATTATAATACTCCTTGATAGTCCTCCAAAAGAGCCTAAAAATTCCTCAAAGTGTACAAACAAATTTATCATGATGAGCCCAAAATTTATTCAAACGTGCTATTCAAACGTGCTCAAAAAGTCCTCAAAGTAATTCCAAGCAGTTTGTAAAACACATCTCAGAAATTCTTGATAAAATTTGTTGAAAGTTCTGAGAAAGTATTCCAAAAGCATATCAAATCCCATGGAATATTTTATTGCAGACTGCTGAACCTTTTGAGTATTTTATGATTGATGTACTTAACAAGTATTTATCAGTTCTAAGGCTTTTTTGTGTAACGTTTGCCTCCCTGGAATGGCTCCTAAGTAATCCTCTGTGTCTATAATTTTGATGCAAAAGCATTCTCAATTACTTTATGAAAGTTCCAATTTTCAAGTAGCCCAGAATATTAGATTTTTATCAAATAAAAAAAATTATGTCAGGAATACCAAAATATGATCCGTTGAAATACTGAGTGAGTATGTGTGTGTGTGTGTTTTTGTTTGAGTGTAAAAATGCAGAATTATAATCAGTACAATAGATGAGTAAAAATACGGCTGGGGTTTTGACAGTTTCGTTTTTAAGTAGACTCAATTAGAAATACCCTTTTGAAAACCGCATTTTTTTTTAATATTTTTTCCCCCTCCCCCTTTTTTTTTATAAATTTCCTGCTTGTAATTACTAGTAAATTAGTTGTTAATGTGATGTAGAATTATTTATTATATATATCCAATATATATTTATTGAATGTGCCTCCATGTTAATTTTTTTATCATATTTAATGTAAATATTCATTTTCAATCATTTTTCAGTTAGTCATATTGAACAATTTTAAAGGGAAAAGGAAAAAAAATATAAATATATATTTTATGGAAATCGCATTAAACGTTGAATTATAATGTCGGTATTATTTTCAACTTATAATTAATAATCATCATCGTAGTAATTGTTATTAATCATTATCATTATTTCATCATCCCTCTCACTTTTCATCCCATTATCATTTTTATCAATCTTTTATTTTTCTTATTTGGAGATAGAACTGTTTTGATTCTAATTATTTGCTTTTAAAATTAGTTTGAGTATTTGACATACATAATAATATTAGCAAAGTATTTGTACTTACTTCATCTTATTATTTGATGTTTTTCTACATTCTATCTCTTTTGCTGTTGTATTCCATTTTTTTTTTCTTCCCCCCCCCCCCCCCCCCCCCCCCCCCTTAGCTTATTTTCAGTGTGAAAGCATTCAAATGTTATTTTTACGAGATAGTCTCGATAAATTCCATTTTAAAAGCAGAAACTCCTAAAACATTGGTTTACCATTTCTTATTCCTAAACTTTAATTATAATAATTTTCTCTTATTTTTTTTTTTTTTAACTGTAGGTAATGTGTACTGGATTGAGATTGTAAATACTTTTAACTTTTAAACTCTTTTTTTCCTTTTCTCTCTTTGGAACTTAAAGTTATTGATTTGTTTTTTTTTTTTTTTTTGGTCACACAGTGGAAGTGGCCAGAATATTCACAGTAAAAGTAAAATACATGTACCTATTATTATTAGGTTTTTTGGACTGGTGTTTTCTGTCATTTTTAAAACGTGCGCGTCAGAAAGAAATAATTTACAGTTAATCAAAAGAATTGGTGAAGATCCTGTCAGGAAAACGGGAAATGAAAAATTGATATAGCCTGCAGAATGTGCAGGAACGCGCGTAGATTTGGACTTGTCAGTCCAACATGCCGATCTATTATCAAGTGATGTTGTTTCAGATGAACATGTATTTACCACCTGAAAATTATCTCTGTTTAACAAATAAATACCTAGCTGTTTTTTTTTTTTTTTTTTTTCAATTGTTAATTCTTCTTCTTAATCTGGTGTATAGGTTGTTTTAGTGACGAGCGGGAAATTTAAAATGCAGGAATCTGATCGGCTTGGATGCTTCTTTTAAATGTGACACTGACATCTGTCAGTTTTTGAATTGCATGCTTGTCACTGAAATAGTCCATTTTTTGATTTGTCTGTTTTTGTGACGAGCGGGAAATTTAAAATAAAAGAATCTGATTGGCTTAGATGCTTTTTTTAAGTGTGAAACTGACATCTGATAGGTCGGTTTTTGAATTTCCTGCTTGTCACTAATTCAGTCTGTTCTCTAAATAGTCTTGGTCTTATTCGTCTGTTTTTGTTTTTTCTTTTTATTTCTATGTTTCTTCTTTTTCTTCCTATTAATATGGTGTATTGATTCTCTTTTATTCCTTAGTATAAATTAATTTTGAAGCATTCAAATTTAATAAACTTTTAGCTTTATTTTAACCCTTCTTAGAAAATGAAACGCTGCCATGGAGCAGTTATTTTTTTTCTTGAATTCTGAGCTCAGGCATATCCTGAATGATGTTCAAAGGGCATTAAGGGCAAAGTATCATCCAAGTATTGTCAGTTTTTTTGCGTCACAGGACCCACCTTGTACACGGCTCTTGTATGCTCTATGTACAACTGATACCCTTGCGATTTTTACTATCTTTGATTGAAAAGTTGAAGGTCCGCTTTAGTTTGTTTCAGAAGTATAGGCGTCGCTTACCAACAATTGTTGGCCAATTTTCAATTTTCATTCGTTCAAATTACAGAAAATACTTACCTGCACCTTTGACTTTTTAATTTTAAAGCGCTCCTTGGTGAAAAGCTAATGCTGAAATTCATTTTCGGTAAACTTTATTTTGTAATAACAGGAATAACTTCGGAAATTTCCAAAGATTATCGGTCTAGGTACGCCTGCACTTCTGAAATGACCCCTACCAAACGTTTACTGAACAAAATTAATGCTCTCTCAACCAACTGTATCAAATTTTATTTCTTTTTATGGATTTTTCTTACTCATTAAACGTTAACTGATGCTCAATGAATGTTTGAAGACAGTTTTTCTATATAATACTCTTTTTTTCAAAAGATTCCAAAACTATGGACCCCCCCCCCCCCCCTCTTTTAATAATCAAAGCTCTATTGATTCACTCAACTTTGCAATTTTTCAGAAATTCAAATTGCCTGAATTATCCATTTGCACTGTTATATCTCATTTCAAGAGACAGTTTGTATTTATCTTTAGCACCTGCGCAAATTATTTTGTTACTTTACTCAAACCTCTTTAGTAGAGACATTATGTTTGAACTTGAATTTTCAAGGTGATTCTTCAGCGTTTAGTGCTGGATTTCTGCCACTGGAAAGCTACAGTTCAATTAATGTCAAATTACAGGCCGAAATAAATTTACAATTAAGAAAACAGTGTCAGTTACTATATAATCATCTGGAGAACGTCGCTGTAAAATATCTCGTCCATATCTTCAAAAATAAGGCTGAATGTACCAAAACATGGAATATCGCATTTTTGATACCAGAATCGATTTGTGATATTCCGTTTTTTGGTACTTTCAGCCTTATTTTTGAAGTTATGGACAAGATATTTTGCAGAGACGTTCTCCAGATGATGATTATATAGTAACTGACACACTGTTTTCTTAAATATGAATTACTTTCAGTCTTTAATTTGACATAAATTGAACAGTAACGCTCTGGTGGCAAAAACTGGCGCTAAAGACTGAAGAATCACCTTAATGCGAAGGATCTTAAACTGTACCTCCTCCCCTCCCCCTTTATTTCTTTCAATCACAATGACTATGTCTAATAAAGAGAGTTCCATTCTCTTGCATTCAAAAGTCTTATCTGTTCAGGGCCTCTCATCTTTTCAGTCAAATGTTCGCATGATGCTGCTGCGTAGCTGTGTAAACACAGAATTGTAAAGTCTAAATTGTGGCTGCTTCTGCGTAACGTCCGTTCATTGATTTGGTTTTACTCTTGTTTATCTTATTTTTCCTGCGGACCGAATTAATCGTTTTCGCTCTCTCTCTCTTACTGAACGTTGTTGCTACTTTATCTCATCTGTACTCTGTAAATAATTTAAGAAAGAAGGAAAGTTGAATGTAAACCAATCATGTTATGTGACGATGATCATAGAAGTCATGCAATATTGATACTTTTGCCTAGGTGATAAAAAATTGATTTAGATGGTAAGTTTGTCTTGAGTTTTCAGACGAGTGCCGTGGTTTCCATAGCTGTGTAATCAGAGTCAATAATTGATTTGCATTTACTGTGAAGCTAAAAAATGAATACTTCTGCTCTGTAATTTTTTCCCCCTATCTTATTATTGTTAATATTTTATCCCATTTTGTTTTTCACTTCAGCTGGTTATTGTTCTAAAACAATTTAATGTATCACTCTTTTTCCCACAGACTTGTCCAGGGGTCGCATCTGACATTTAGGCGTAAGTCGATTTTTGGAACTTTCAGAACGAAAACAAAATTGACGGATTACTTGGCTTTAATGACTTGCGCGCCTACGTTTTCTGTTATAACTTGAAAACAATTGAGGAAGTAGCTGGAAAAACGGCCCAAGTAGCAAAATCGCGTTCTGAGAAAACGGCTGTTAAAGTTTTTATTTTAGTGCCAATCTAACATAGATGAAGAATCAGGCTTGGGTTGGATCAAAAAAGTTGATCCATACCCTCAGGTTGAAGTTGGTACAACTGAAATATGCTTTGGCTGTATAGGAAAGAAGAAATTGGATAAATACGAAAGGTCTACTGAGGTCGTTTTTCCATAGAACGACCTGTTGCACAGAGACAAGTCCTCACTAAACGCTGAGTATTAACTCCGTTTTTCCAGAGAACGACTTTCTGTATGGAACATATGTACTACATGATAGATGTAAAAAAAAAAACCAAAAATCTGCAAAAAAAGAGGCGAATTTATTAGAAAATAAAGAATATAAAATTATTCGTCCTCGTATTCACTCTCGCTTTCACTGTTGCCCGAGTCCTCTTCACCATCTTCAATTTTCCCCATTATGGTCATTATAGTCGCCAGCAGAAGTGGCAACCTCTTCTCATATAAACTCCCATATCTCACTCAATTTTTGACGTACGGTCATGAAATTTTGTGGAGATATTATTGAGCCTATGTTCTCTCAGAAAAGTTGTTCTCCGGAAAAACGGCCTTAGCCGGCTAAGGCCGTTTTTCCAACTAGCTCCTCAATTGAGAATTAGGCAGCTTTAACATCATAGATAGAAAGAGCGTAATTTTTTTACATCAAATTCGATGGTAGTCAGTTTTTCAAGTGTTCAACTTACGCCTTTATGTCAGATGGACAATGAATTGAGATGCTTTGTCTGCGGTTCCAAACATTGATACTAATTTCTCTCTCACTTGCTCATAACCCTGATATTGTGCCATCTCTCTCCAATTCCTTAAATCAAGTATGGAGATGTTTCAGGTCTAATTTTATGGCAAAAATTCATTTCTCAGGTCACTTTATAGAAATCTTCAGAAGAAAATGTAGTATGGTATGTCCTCGTACCTTAAAGTCCTTAAAGATAGCATGCAGTACAAGAGGGTCGTATGAGTGAGAGACATAGTTTCAAACCACGATGACTGTTGATGGTGACTGATGAGGCCCGATGAGAGCACTGTTGACTAGCTAACAATTGGCTTCTATTACGTCATACTGGTCAAGTCTATTGCTCTGATATTGAGTATCTTTGACTCCCTTTAAAAAATGGCGTCATGGTCTTGTAAATTCATCGCTATCAAATTTGGTTTAAAAGATACACACTTTCCATTTAAATTAATTCAAAATGTGTTCCTTTTTTGTCAAATATGACTGCACTGTCTAAATTCTTTGTCATGCTGAAGTGAATCCAGTTTGACTCTTTTTTGCATTTGAGCAGAATTTTTTAAAACCAAATGTAGGACTTGAAAGATTTATTTCATCATAATTTTTATCTGTCACAAAAATAGGATCAGTTTAATGTCAACAATTGACTTTATGTTAACCGACAGATAATTGCAAGAACGGAACAAAATATACTATCAAACGCAAAAGTTTTGATGCAGTGAAAAAAAAGTGCTGAATTTAACTTTTTTTTAGTTGAAAGTCGGGAAACCACTTAAAAACTGTTAGTTTGACTGTTTAAAATAGTTAAATTACCGCCGTGCTGTGTTAATTTAACTAATTCAAATAATTAAACGAACAGTATTTAAGTAGTGTCCATACTTTTAACTAAAAAAGAGTTAAATTCAGCACTTTCTTTTTTCAGAGTGGTCAGGAATTTGAGATAAGTGGCAAATTATCATGTAATAAAAGCAACCTTCTGCGCTCTGTGTGCTTCTTGACTTTCAAAACTTTTGCGTTTGCTAGTTCTAGCTTTCCTCTTCTGGAAACTTGTGTTGCTCTTGTAAGTTCACAATTTGTTTCGTGCATTTTGAAATTCCAGCTTCTCATCAAATTTAGTATCGGAAGAAAACTTTGTATCTTTTTTTATTCTACTCCATTCCTCTTGCTTCTCTCTGCGATTTATTTGGATGAAACGGCACTCGTCTAAAACTAAATTAGACTTAAAAGTTGGATGACTTTACGAACTGATAAAAATTGTGATTTTTCTCTTATTTGTTTTAAATTGAAGGAGATGTACTCTTTGCTGCAAAAATTTATCCTGTAATACCAGAATTTTTTGAAGAATCTGCTTGTTCGGTTTTTTCTAAAGCGTTATTTCAGTGTTGCCAATTTGAGGAAGTTCAAAAAATTTCTCAGTAGAAATACTAATGAAATCTTTGAGATTCTGTTTGATGTTGTCATTTTGAAGCTGAAACATTTATTCAACTTAAACTTTTTTTTAATACTAATTTTATTTCCTCTGAACATATAAAGCTTACGAGCAAAAACTGTTTTATCAAACCCTCAAAATGGTAACACTGGTCCTAAATTGAACTGCAATAGACTGATTTCGTGATGGTGTCGCAAACTTTTTTCCAACCAATCAAACTCTGATTCTTTGAGAACATATTGAATTTAAGCCCATCACATTTTGGTTTCACTAAACAATATCAAACTAGAGAATCAGTCTATTTATCGAACCAGCTTTGTGTATAGATTTATCTAACCACTAAAATACCTCATTGCTGTTCTTAGCTATTGTTATGTAAAAAGTTATAATTTGTTTACTTTTAGACGTAAGTAACCAATGAAATAAGTAGGTAATCCTCTTTTCACGATGAATTTTCGCTAGCAAAAGGATGAATGAAATGAAAAATCAAAGCAGCCTTCTATTGTGTATCTGTTGTCTTTTACTAACTCATATTTTCTCTCTCTTTCTTTGATTCGATTCAAACTCAGTTTTGAATATTGTTTGGGATTTAAGATCATTATGTTTGAAATAATAAAACAGTTTTCAAATTATATTTGCCATGGTTTTTATTCTGAACATTTGTTTACACTCAAAGCTGTTTCAAATACAGTAAACCTCAAGTTATCAGAACTGATGTGGCGGTCGGCTAGTTTGGATAAACCGAAGTCTATTACTGACAGTCACTACTTTTTGTGAAGTGACTGAAAAGTCAATTAAAATACTGTAAACTACTTTAATTTTTTTTTTACAACTTTGTGTTGGATGTTATCATTTTACGAATAAGTTCTAAAAAGTTTGATTGACATTTACCTATTTAAAATAATCCATAACGGCGAGTGAAAGCGAGGAATATGTATGGACAAAAGAGTTCGAAAAACCCGAGGTTTACTGTATTCGTGAATAGATCACATTTATCGAAAAGGCTTGACTTAGTTCCATGCATCGTACATGCATGATCAAAGTGGGAGCCTGCGTGAAAATTGGTAAAGTTTCGACATCATCGATGAATTGAATTTCAAAGGTTTGCGGGCCACAGAACTTTGATCATGAACAGATGACTAAAGAAAACTCTTAGAGGTTTTAATCTACTCAATAGCACCACTCACGATTCATGGTTTTTCTAATTCTCACAGTTTTTCAGTATTTTTGATGCACTGTTTTACACAGAGATGCAATCAACTTTCAAAAGATAATTCATAAAATCTAAAAGTTTATTATTTAGTATTTACAAATATACAAATTCAATTAAAAATGGAATAAAAAAGATAGAGGTCAGTTAAATTAACAAACAAGACGGTAAGAGATGTACCGTCCGGCCGTCTCAGAGGATCTGATGATCTTTACAACCTGAAAAAAGCAAGGAAAAGTTATTGATAAAAAACTTAAAAACAAGTGTGTTACAATAGCAAAATTTGTACAGCAAACGGGTAGATTTCAGCTTATGGGAGATGAAATGTAACCAGCGTAACCAGCCTCCAATTTCGATAGTTATTCATAATTTTACTCACTTTGTTTTCTATTATGCTGATAAGGTATACATCTCATACGAAAAAAATTACACTTATTGTTAGTTAGACCACTTCAAAAATATTTTTTGCCAATTGAATGGTCAAAATGTCAGTCTGGTGACGCTCATTTATCTACAATTTTCAACCAATTAGAGAAGAAATTTCAATTTTTCTGAATTTTTACAAGTTTAAGCAATCTAATTAACGTTTGAAAGTTTCATATTAGCATAACTCATTTTTTCCGTTTTTGATGGAGCCAAATCCCGGAAATTCCAATACTGGAATTTTACTCTGCATTTCCTTTGTCAAGGACGCAAAAACAGAGATATGTTAGGTAATTTGGAACTTTCTACGTTTATTCGATTGCTTGAACTCGTATAAATTCAGAAAAATTGAAATTTCTTCTCTAGTAGGAAGAAAATGGTGGATAAATGAGCGTCACCAGACAGACAAGTAGCCAAAAAAGCATCACCAGACTGACATTTTGAACATTCAATCGACAAAAAAAGATTTGTGATGTTCTAAACCTAGATGTAATTTTCTTCGTATGAGATGTATACCTTATCAGCATAATCCAAGAAAAAGAGTAAACTTATGAAAAGCTGTCGAAATTAAAGGCTGGTTACATGCTTTCTCCCATTGGCTGAAGTCCATTCGAACACTAATATGTCCTCCACAGTATCAGTCAAATTATTAAACCCTTTCCGATCATGCGTCAGGACTGACCCGACATAAAAATTGTGTTCCAATCATAAGTCAGGGCTGACTGGACCATATTTACACGTCTATTTAGGTATAATATGTTGCGTAGGACCCGACAGAAAATGCTATTAGATGTCTAAATATTGCCCCAACAATATTTAGACGTCTATTTACGTAAATTATGTAGGGTGGTATCCAACGAGAAAATCCTAATTGACATTTAAAAATTGTCCGGTCAGCCCTAAATTACGACCTGATGGGGTTGACAGGTAAACTAAAATCCGATGGGGAAAGGGTTTAAGTTGTCAAAGAAGATCATCTTGCATTCTCAATGTGTACTACACAGTGCACATGTGTATACACATAATAGGTGTTTTCAACTGATTTTCTGATGTATTGTTGGATAAACACCGCAAGAATCAGGTGCCAATAATTGGGTCACATCACGTTAGAAATAATTAAAGAAACCTCACCTGTCCACGCTTGAGACCAAAATATCTTGAGACTGGATCTCCTGCTTGAATTCTCATAAGTTGATTCTCTTTCAATTTACTGAAAAGTTTGTTGAGGAAAATTGAATTTTTTTCATGTTGTAAAAAATTGTTTGGTTATCAGTCAGTTAATTAATTAAGGGCTTAAAGCTTATGCACATGTGTGCGCATGTGTCAAATCGATCTTCGTGATAATAGGTAGGCTGATTTCTTGCTTAAACCAAAAAAAATGTCAAGCATCTTCCTCAGATTATTGGTGGGGAGGAGACTCCAACCCCCTCAAAAAACCGCTATGCTGCCGTGAACGATAGAAGTAAGGCTCCATTATGGGATTCCTAAAATAGCGGATGTGCAGTTCCAAACCCTAATTAGCCCGCAAGAATAATTTATTAGAAACAGGTGCTTGCTATTTTCTGTCATGAATAATATAGTTAGAGCAACATCATAATGAAGGGATTATAAACAGCAGGAGTGCAGTTCGTAATCCTAATAATGTCTTAGAAAAAACACAGCTGCTATTTCCTGTCATGAACAATTGAACTAATGCGTTATTATGGAGGGATTTTAAAATAGCTGCTTGCAGTTCCCAGGCAATTGCATCGAGCCGGCGAGATTGATTTTTTAAAAAGGGTGCGCAGCTGCTATTTCCTGCCGAGAACTAAACAACTAATGCGCCAATGTAGAGGGATCATAAAACAGCAGAGCGCTTTTCCCAGGAAATGCCAATTAGCTCCCCTGAGCATAATTTTGTAAAAAAAACCACTGTTTCCTGCAGCGAACAAAGAAAATAGGGCGGTTCTCAATAGCAACAATGAGTGCCAGGAAACCGTTCTCATCTCTCTCTCGCACTCATTGTTGCTAATGGGAACAACTTGGAAACGGACCACACTCGGAGCAGTATGATGCAATGAGTGCAAGAGAAGGCTGAAGAGCATCCAGTGGTATCATAAAGAAACTTGTCACTTTTAATCACTAGTGGTTTAAAAAGTCATTCGAATGCTATTCTTGGGCTTAGGAGAGAATGCTGGTAATTTCAAGAGAGCGCAAAGTTATTTTGAGTCTTTTTACTGAAAGAGGAATGAATACTCAATATCACCGTAGAGAAAGTCCACCTGACACAACTCAAAAGGAAGACTCAAATAGCTGACTCATTTTTCCAATTTGCGAGACAATTTGGTACCCTGACATTAGCAGTCATCAGCATAAGCAAAAAAGAAAATTGGTCGGTTGTTGCAAACTTTAGCTACAGTGTTATGGACACATGAGTCCCATATAAAATAGTGTAAAAATCAACATTGCAAGTACAAGCAGAGCCATTAGTCCTGCGTCAACGATTCGACGCAACCCGCACTACACGTAGCCCGAACCTTGCTCAGTCTTGAGAGAACAAAAGAAAAGAAAGATAAGAGAGCATTCACTGTACATGTAATGCGGGTTGCGTCCAATCGTCGACGCAGGACTTATGGCTCTGCTTGTGCCTATGGAAATGTCTCAAAATCTACTCTGAAACTCGAAAAATGCGTGGAAAAAAAATCCAAAAGTGCTGGTCGAATGAGCGGATCACAATGAAGGAGTCCCATCTAATTGCAGCTTCCTCTATGATGAATCACTTTTCTCAGTATAGAAAGTTGCGATTAGATGGGACTCCTTCATTGTGTCCCATTCATTCGACGGCCATCTTTGAATTTTGTCAAACGCGCAATTAATTAGTTTAAGAGTGGAGTTTCGAAACTTTTTTACGCTTTCAATGTAGTTTTCACACCATCACTTAGGAATCAACCCTCCACAACGCAGTAGCAAAAGTCAGCAACAGACCCATTAAAACTTTTGATTCCAAGATATGTACATTAAAAATTAATTAATTCTGAATTAGGAGCTTATGCTGAAAGCCGATTTATGTCTAGAGAAAGAAGAGAATTAAATAGCAAATTTCTGAAAAGAAGCAAAGCGTTCAGAATTGCCTGGCTGAAACCATTAATACGATAAAAGGATACTATCGAAATAGAAGTTCTTGTTTTTCTTCTGGGGTTAAAATAACGTGCTCAGGAACCAGTTCATGCTCTGTGATATTTATCAGAAGTTCAGATTCAAGGAAATGTTCTAGAATGTACTTTGGTGCCATATCAACCAGTGACTGTGAACAGATAAAAATGAGAACATAAATCTAAATATCGAACACAAAGGGCCCTTTTCCTGCAAATTGGCTTAATGGCTTTGTTGGTCGATGAAGCACCATCCCACAACCTTTCATTTCAATGATTCATCACCGGTTGGTGTGCAGAGAAAAGGCCTGTGGACCAAGAGACAATATATAATAGAGACTGTGACAACGGGCTCATTACTGTTTCATTATTTTTCAACAGACATGTTCCCGTTCTCACTGTGTCTTAATTCCTCTCGTTATAAATTCTTGGTAATAGCATCCTTCTTCCTTTTATGGATGCCTAACTCATAACTCCTTCTGTGTTTTCTTTTACATGATTTCATTTTTATGTCTTAATTATGCTAAGATTAATTCAAAGCGCCACGCCGCCGCGATAACGCGCCACCGTATTCCACATGGTACGCTTCACGCGATGTTTGGGCGCCGCAACGCCGATAAACGGCCTAGCGCTGTCTCTTAAATCCGTCAAAATGATGCTCCTATAATCTTAACAGGACAATTTTTTCTTTGTAACCCTTCCAAGCCGACCGCACCTACAAACAACCACTTGGGTCTCCACCCCCTCCCCCTTTTTTTTAATTACCCCAACTTCTCACGCTCCGCTGCTTTCGGCTGGAGAAAAGCACTTTAGTCGGGCAATAAATCGATCAAACAATTTTTTATGCGCCCACGTAACTCTTCCGAAAAACAGCCACCCCGGTGGAACCATGACGTCATTCGTGACCAATGGGTGGCTTGAAAGAAACTGAAAGCGCGCCCTCTTTCCGGGGGGAGCGCCTCATTGGCTTTTGGGTTACCCCACCGGGTGTTTAACTATCCAATGGGAAACCAAAGTTCCTGACTTCCCATGCGATCCGGCTTATGGACCGGCGATGCACTGAAACCAAAAATTGGAGCTCAACACTCTGTCTCTGTCTTTTTCTCTCAACTCAACAAAACGTAATTGTCTTATCAATAATTTACTTCGAGTAACTCAATACTTCGCGTATTTTTATACAACGAATTCGGTTCGTGTTTTATCTAAGTTACTTCGAGTAACGTAGTTGCTTCGAGCAATTTTATTTTTCGAATTCGTTTCGTTTACTTTTTTGTTTTATTGTTGCTTCGCGCATCTTAAGAAAATGATTAATTTCCTTCGTGGAAAATTTAATTTTCAATTTTAACACCATTTATTATATTTTTCGTAGTCTTCGCGTCTTACGGAGAAGTTGTGCAAATTGCGTTCGCGCTGCTTTGAGTGATTGTTAAATCTTAAACCTCACTTCGCTGTGAATAATTTCTCATTTTTACGCATCCTATCGAGTGATTATTAAATTAAATTTATTTAATTTAATGGTATAAATCTCAGGGATATATTCGCTCCATCTACTTAGTGCACCGTCGTCTAAATCCCCGACCGCGCTTCGATTGTTATCAGTGCTACGATCCCCTCTATTAGTTGTCTTGTGCGGTGCGCGCGTTAATTTAAAAAGTGTCATCTTGAAATATATCTAGTGCGGCGTACGATAACAAAAGCTTATTGTTTATAATTTATTTTTTTATTGTGTGCCTTAATAATTTTTGTTGAAAATAATTTCCGGTCAAGTGTCGCGATATTTTGCATCACGGAATTCATCCGTTACCAGTGCGCGTAGCGCCACTCATTTTTATACCGTTCTATCTTCTATCATTTTATACCGTGCTATCTCTGTGTATTCTTGTGCGCCGTCTTCTTGTCGCGTTCTATTGAATAAAAGAATCGTCTTACCGGAAATTCATCTTATGATTTCATAATACCAACATGCATTTCGTACCTTCTGATTACTAGCGAATTTTTATTTAAAGGCGGGAGACCTCTTGATCCGACCCTCTTAATCGCTCTACCATCAGCTTTCGCCCTACAACTGGTTCACGTTGGAGACCGAGCGACTTTCGGTTTACGATTATGCTCTACCTCGGACGAGTTCTCTGTCGGAATTTAGTATGATTCTTTGCTTGGGATAGTTGGATCAAAGGGTCGATTATGCCCCCTATTTATGGGATCACATCTTTTAAGTAGGGTGTGAAAAATAACCCTGGGGGATAATTAGTCACTTTCAACCGTTCCGCACCTCAGTAGCGATAATAGTTACCGACGATCAGTAATTTTGGGAGAGGGAGCGGAAGGTGAGAGGACCAAGCCCGCCATAAGACCATGCACTATGTATCTTGCCCATGTTTGCGTGCAGTGGAAACTTTTTTTTTTGGGGTCTTATCTGAACACCGCAAACATGGACCATACCTGGACTGATGAGCAAAGTTGTTGAGGTTCTTGCCTAATGAGACCGAAACACCAAAACTGCACCAGTCAACCCATGGTCCATCTTGGATGGTGCTCCCTTATGCTCCCTATGTTAATTCCTGTTGAGTTCTCAAAAAAAAAAAAAAAAGTCAATCACAGCTAGTGCGTGGTCTCTATTATATATTGTCTCTGATTGGACCATGAGCTCTTATCCAGTAATACTGCCTTTGAAACTTTTCCAGATTTCAATCCGATGGATAGCGCCACTAGTCGTTTTTGAGGATATTCGTATTTTGGCATTTTAAATCGTAAACAAAGAAAAAACGCAGAATCCAAGAACGTCAGCACCTGCATCATTTTAATGAATTTTGAGAGCCTAAAACGAGCAATTTTGGTTGAAAATTAAAGGCATATTGTTGGAAATTTATTTTGCCACAAGCTTAGTGAGGGCGCGTAATACTATGTCTATCTGCCTCACTCGCACTCATTGAGACTTATGGGACTTTTTGTACTTCCTCAATCCCGGCTTTATTTTTTAGTATTTCAGCTTGAAACTTTCAGAATATCTTCCTCAGCTATGTTTGCAGGTACTGACATTCTTCACATTTGTACTTTTAACATAAATTCATAAATTTCAGCCAAAAATTGTTAACTTTCTAAGAGCTAGTGGCGCTACTCATCAGATTGAAAAGTTTCCCCAGGAATCACCTGAAAAATAGGACAAACAAAATTGCAAAGAATGAATGGAATATGTGTCAATATTGGCTTAGAAAGATTTTTAAAAAATTCCAAAACGCACTTGAGTCATTTAAGAAAAAGTCGTTTCCAGTCGTTTTCGTCAAAAATACTTACTTTAAAACTGGTGTGCAGACAGTATCACTGTAGTGAGATGAAAATTTTTACCATCATTCTAGATATTTTCAATTTTATTCACTTAGAATGAGTACATTAAAGCTAATTTGCACCTTGAATTTTAAGGGAATGATCATGTTTTAAATTCAATTTTAAACCTCTACAGTTCATACAACAAAAATTGAAAGATATAGAAGTACCTGTTTGGCGGATGGCGTCATACCAGCTTGAACAACAATAATGGCTCGGTGAATATTTTCTTCTTGCATACGTTGACAGTAGGTTTTTATGGTTTTGATACCAATCTTTGGTTCTTCTGGGAAAAATACGAACATTTGATCTGAAAAAAGTTGGCAAATAGATTTTACAATCAGATGAGACAAAGTGCAAGTAAACATCCAGCGCAAAACAGAGGAATCTTTTAACACGTTGACTGCTGCATCGGCGGATACTAAAGTAGACGGCAGCAACAACATTCCTCATCTCCTTCCATTCTCTGCGATCATCGGCCACTTTCTTCCATGCTTCCTCTCCACATGCACTTACGAAGTAAAACTGAATGAAACAAATTTTGAGTGCTGGCTTTTCTTTGAGGAAAGGTTTTAAATTAAAGGGTCAAAAGTCATCGGCCAATTTTGTTTGGATTTGAAGGAAAGAAAATTGAAAATTTAACGAAGATTATCGGTGAGCTGCGCCTATACTTCTGAAATGAACTCTAACTTTTTGTCTACACATTGTTCGGCCTACAAGTTTTACAAGACCTCTAAACCCCTTACAACATAATGGATTAAGTCCAAATAGTTTTAAAGAGAGATCTAAATAACTTACCCGTTGGATCATCATTGTGAGCAACAAGCACGATTAAGTCACCTCGCGAGGGTCGTTTCTCACTGAAAGTAAAAATATAAGATGGGTTATGCAGGTTTCACAGGAGTTTTGATAGAAGGGTTCAGAATACAAGCCACTCAAGTGACTTTTTTGGAAACATTCGGAAGCTCATCTATAGCAAGAATAAAATAATTTTGATGGATTCAATATATTCACTCCACACTTGCACCTTGATATTGAATACCAAAAACTTTTAGAGAAACTTTTAGACTTTGACTTTCCCAAAATTAACACGCGTCCATTTGTGCCTCATGTAGAGAGTTTTACTCTCTGCAGAGAGAAAGATTAACCCCCTCGTAGGTTTACAAGATGACCACTACTAGCATAGGTGCATCGTAGTCAAACTGCGTTCATATACTTACAAATTACTGTGCAATGCTACATCGGCGTCGGGTGGCGAAGAGGTTAGATGATCGCCCTCTGTACGTGACATCCTCGATTCGAATCCCAGTCGTGAAATTTATAAAGTTATTTTTTTCCCCTAATTTGCACAAATGCTTTGAAGGTATCAATTGTAAGTTACTGATTGTACACCTCGATTAATACTAAGGCAAGTATCCTCAATTTTTAGCGAAAAACTTGGGTTACTTGTCCGTTTGGCTCTGTCCCCTATTCAACCAATATTCTTGTGAATTTAGGTTAGATCAGGTTAGACAATGATAGGTCAGGCAAGCTTCAATTAAAAATAGAGCACTTAGCAGTAGTTATTACAAATATGCTTAAAAAATTAAATAAAAGTAAAAAGTGAAGATGAGAGAAAAACAAAAAGAAGGAAAGTGACATTTGCAAATTCAAAAAGACCGCGGTAATTGCTAACTAGCGCTCGCTATATAAAGAATGAGCTCTTATGAAAGAGAAATGCTAATGAGCCTTATTATATGAGTTTATGAAAGAGTTTTGTAAATTTTTAGAATACTCATCATCATTTTTGCTGGTTTTTACGCAAGAATTAAATCTTCAACCCAAAGTAGCAAAAGTCCACAAGAGCCCCATTATAAGAGAAGTATTAAAGTATAATTAACAGTTCCACGAACTTTTATGACTGGACTAGCTGACTTACCTTGGTTTGTCACCAAACTGTTCTCTAAACTGGTCTAGGGTTTGATCCAACTCATCTTGAGTGACTAAGTAGCCCCTGTCATGACATAACTGGAAAAAAAATATTACATGATAAAATGAATCTAGGTTTTATTGAAACTAAAGTAAATAGTTCAATGGATGAAATGTGTAAATGATCACTTAATTTGCAGAACATGAAACTTTAGAGGAAACTGATTTATTCTTTTCTGTGATAAACTTCCGCTAGCACAATGATAGTTTTGATTCTATGCAACCTCTACACTAGCCTAGAGCAGAGCCTTCTGGTCTCCTTCAGTCTTCATACCAGGGGCCATTTCTGAAACATATACTCTACCTTGCTGGTGCTAGCATATCCTAGTTTAGGCCCTTGGACAGAAACTAAGAAATCAAAAACAAACAAAAAAACAGCATTCTCATACTCCATCCTTCGCCTTTCAAGCAAGACATTAGCCTCCAGAGATAGTTTGAAAAATAGATTTTGGGTGTTAGATCTCATTCAGATGCATGGGGATAAAATAAAGCTCATTTTATGAAAGATGACACCAGGGGTGCAAAATGTGCCTGATCTAGCGATCCGCAGATCGCGTGAAAGTGAGGAAATTTCTGGGAAAGTGAGGAAATTTGTCCATTTTTTTTTTTAATAATGGCAATAAGGATTTCCCAGGAAAATAATGTAAAAAATGGGAAAATATCGGTCATTTTACGAACATATGATGTTGTAATGTTAATATAACCAAAAAAAAGTCATCACTTTCAAATTTTTCTGAGGAAATTTTTTAAAATCCTGTGAGGAAATAAGTCATGGATCGCGTAAAACTTCCGAAGTTTTGGAACGTTTTGCACCCCTGGATGACACCTCACTTTGTCTTCACAGCGACAAGTGAGTTACGTTTCTGCGTACTGACTTCTACGTGTAGAGACATGAACGTTTCTTCGAGCAAAGGAAACTGAAGAAACTTTTATCTGTCGTCTTCGGTAAAACCAGCTCTATTCATTTACACTTGTGAAATCTAGAGCAGAAGCATTTTAAGAAACGGGTTCTGACAAGTAAAGCTTGTCCCAGAAAAGATTGGATTTAACAATTCTGAGGCTTTCATGAAAACATCAGCTCCACACCTCAAATAGGACGACCTGATTGGTTAGGAACAGTGACGATGTAGATGTTTTCATTCAAATCCACACTTGTCAAGTTCAATCATTCTAGGGACCGCCTACAGCAGTGCCTGCTTACGGAATGGATCAAAACGCATCGGTAAGCTCAAGATCTTTTAATACCAGGTCAGTCCAGTAGGCAGTCTATAACAACATTTCCCCGCATCATGAGGGCATTCACCGTCGTATTCCGCATAACAGCTGTTGATTCCGCCAAGTGAACCACGCAACGGAGGTGATATGGTGGCAGCGATACCCAGCAACCCGGGGGACAGATTCCCAGCAACTCGGGGCACACTTAGAATGGAACGCGCTAGCCCCGCCTACTTGCTACTGGTCTGACCTGGTATTAATAGATCTTGGGTAAGCTGTTGGTTAGCCAAGAGTAACAACTCGTTGCTAACCAGCCTTTGACCCGAGATCTATTAATGCCAGGTCAGTCCAATAGCAAGTAAGCGCAGCTAACGCATTCCGTTCAAAGTGTTTCCCCGGCTTACTTAGAATCTAGTCCCCAATATGCTGCACATCGCATCTTCCCCGATGTATGGTTCACACGGCAGAATCAACAGCTGATGCACGGAATATGGCGGTGGATACACTTGCGTGGCGGGGAAACGTTGGTATGGACCATCTACTGTCCGGACTGACATGGTATTACTCGATGTTACTCTCACTGCTGTATATTCATCAATTTTGTAAACAGGCACCACTACTTGACAGAGCGCGATACTCAAAATGCTTCTACCATATGAGCGGAAACAAGTGAAGTTTTCGTGCTAGTCCAATTATTGTGGACAGTGTACAATGATTTGAATAACAACCAAATGCCTCAGTCACTTGAGGGTACAGTTAAATTAGCAGATGTTTGATGCGTTTTTTTATTCTTCGGTGCAGCTCCAGTGCACCGGAGTGTTTTTTTATACTGGTGCTCCAGCACCAGAGCGCACCGAAGTGTTTATTAGTAGCGGTGCGATGCGCCTGGAGCTGCTCCGGTGCAAGCTCCAGTGTATCAGAGTTGAAGACCGATGCACTGCAGCTGGAGCTCCGGTGCTGCACTAGACAGCTTTGGAGCAGCTCCAAAAGCTCCGGGTTAATGCACCGTTGCGGATTCCGGAGAATAAAGAAACGCTTCAATTGAGTCAAATTATGGGAATAAATTAAACACTTGACTCAAAGGCAAGAGATTTTAGTGTCAAGCATGGGACAGCTATTGCCCCGCTTCAAGACTCATGATTTCAGGAAAATTAAGTAGAAGAATTGAATGGAATGGTGAGAACTCTGAGCTAGTGAGGCACATACCTGCATGACGGTTTTCCTAATTCGCCATAGTTTGTACGTTTCCGCTTCATCATCCATGATTTTGATTTATTATTAGCGTTTCTTTCCCTTTAGTAAACGAACACGACAGCTGTAAAAGTTTGGCTGCAAGGCAGATAAGAGAAGCCACTTACTTTTTACTTTTTTTTGTTTATTTTGAGTCTTTCTGATGAGGGAATATCAGTGGAATGGACCAGTAAATGAGGGATAAGGGGATGGGAGTAATAAAGACGGTATTGGATGAGCAGCTCTGAGCAGCTCTCGACTAGAGTCCCTTGATGCATAAAGTAACAAGAGATAGAGAAACCACTCTGCCGCATTTGCTGGGGACACTGTTTTGAGAAGCGATCGTAGCGCAGCCGGCAAGCCGAAGTGAGCTCGGTCGCAACTAAAATGAGCCGTCCTCAAGTAAGTGCCGCGCACGGTTCGGGTATGCAACCCTCAAAGCAAAAGCAAAGTAAATGGCCGTGTGTGCGTGCGTAGTCTTGAATATGTGTGTGTACACGCGTTAACCGTTCTGAGAGGATCGACGTTCCCTCGGTCGCCTTTTGTTTACGCGCGGCTCTCGACCTCACAACTGACAACAATAGACTCGGGTTTGACGGGTCTCTGATTTACAACCAGCTAAGAGGCCGAAAAGCATTTTCGCCGTTTTCCCAACTCATATTCATTTCAGGATCTCAAGTGATGCAACCATCGAATGAATTGACTTTTAATTTTGGCAATATTTTTTAGCCGTAGTTTACTGATGATCTAAGTTTTTTGGGTCATACATTTTTTAATGTAATGGCTCAGTGAGATTGAAGACGAAAAACGTGAAATATACTTTTGCCGCTTCCGCAAACGCAACTTAAAATGACGTCATTGCGTGCAACGGTCACTTTAAGAGTTCAATGTATGACACATCCGAAGTTTTTGGATGACATTCAGAGACTGTCAGGGGGAAAAAACCCTTAAAGATTGCACCGTCTTGAGACCTTGACACTTCCCCGTTTACCCCGTGTGTATGGATATGAGAACCAGTGGCGCACCCGGGGGGGGGGGACTGAGACCTCCGATTTTTAGCGCTTAAGAGTGCAAACCACGCCCAAAAAAGATCCTGCGTACGCCACTGATCAGTGGCGCACCGAAGGAGGGTTAAACCCCCCCCCCCCCCCGCCTTAAAAAAAAAAAAAAGGAGGGAGAGAGAAAGAGAGAGAGCGAGAGAGAGAGAGAGAGAAAGAGAGAGAGAGAAAGAAAGAGAGAGAGAGAGAGAATGTGGTTCCTTCACAAATAGATGAAAGAGAAAGAAAAAAATCGTGATCAGCTAGGAAGGGGGTTCAAATTCCATATTATGCGCATTTGCTTCAGAGTTAATCACTATGTCGGCGGGGGGGGGGGGGGTAAAATGTAACCCCTCGATGAACCCCCTCCGTGAATATTTCATGGCTCCTTCAACCATACATTTCACTAGACTCTTCTCCCTCCAATAATATTATGAGTCGAGAGCAAAGATTTCATGCAGGCAAAATCGAAAATATATTTGAGCATTTCAATTTTACTGTACATGAAAGTACCGTAAAATTCAATTTGAAGGTAAGGAAAATTGAACAAATTTTCCGGGGGAGGGCCCCCGGACCCCCCCCTCTCGGTGAGCCCCTCGGTGAATATTTCATGGCTCCTTCAACCATACATTTCACTCGACTCTTCTCCCTCTTATTATTTTAAGTCGAGAGCAAAGATTTCATGCAGGCAAAATCGAAAATATATTTGAGCATTTCAATTTTACTGTACATGAAAGTACCGTAAAATTCAATTTGAAGGTAAGGAAAATTGAAAAAATTTTCCGGGGGAGGGCCCCCGGACCCCCCCCCTCTCGGTGAGCCCCTTAGTGAATATTTCATGGCTCCTTCAACCATACATTTCACTCGACTCTTCTCCCTCTTATTATTTTAAGTCGAGAGCAAAGATTTCATGCAGGCAAAATCGAAAATATATTTGAGCATTTCAATTTTACTGTACATGAAAGTACCGTAAAATTCAATTTGAAGGTAAGGAAAATTGAAAAAATTTTCCGGGGGAGGGCCCCCGGACCCCCCCCCCCTCTCGGTGAGCCCCTCGGTGAATATTTCATGGCTCCTTCAACCATACATTTCACTCGACTCTTCTCCCTCTTATTATTTTAAGTCGAGAGCAAAGATTTCATGCAGGCAAAATCGAAAATATATTTGAGCATTTCAATTTTACTGTACATAAAAGTACCGTAAAATTCAATTTGAAGGTAAGGAAAATTGAAAAAATTTTCCGGGGGAGGGCCCCCGGACCCCCCGCTTATCCTGAGGGTATTCCATACCTCCCAGACCCCCCGGAGTTTGAGTCATACCAACCCCCCCCCCCCCCCCCCCCCCCCCCCCCCCCCCAAGGCAAATTTCTCGGTGCGCCACTGCCACTGATAAGAACCCACCAAGGAGCATCATCAAACATGGCGATTTGGACTACTTATTTGTAGGCACTTCTCCAAGATGGCTGAAGATCTACCTTGAACCTTGGTGAAGTGCCTACAAATATCACAGTATAATACAATAACGCTCCTTTAAATGTTCTGATGCAATCTTCTACGCACAGGCTATTACATGGGAAATATCAAGGACTTCGCGAGTCAAGGCAATTTGAAGGAGGTTTCCTCACAGTCTCTGAATTGTAACCTTATAAACCTCTCATTGGGTAATCATGCGCAACGCATCAGTTTAAGAAATAAGAAACAGAATTTAAGTTCAGAAAATGTTCCTTCTTGTTTAATTCGAATCATTATTTGCGAATGCTATATGACAATATGACATGCACATCGTTAGGTACTACATACACCTTAGCATTCTATAATTATGTTTGCTGAAATGTGCTTAGATTTAAAATTACAGCCAGTGGTTGATAACAATTTGACAATTCAAGTAGGTACGACTGGATACGCATCACTACATAGGTAGGTATATACTATAACCATACAAACGAAATAGGGTCTAACAAAAAAAAATACATGTATTTAATCCGTTTATGGTCCGGTTGAGTTCTACATAGTATTCGTCAGGGGATTTCACAGAAGAAAAAAGTATTACATAGGTAGGTACCTGGTTGTCCGCTGTGGTATATCTACAAATATGCCCTGAAAATATTCCAAATCATACTCTATACTCCGCACTCTGCAGATATCAATTTAAGACCTTGCCGTGATAAGGGCGTTATGTGAAATTTATAATTTTGAGAAAAACGCATTTCAAGTTTCAGAATGGTTTTTTGATAAGTTAAAGTAGGAAAAAAATAAAATCAAGATTATCGATTCATGCCAACGTACTACTAATGAGATTAACCTTCAGTAGTCACTGAAATATTGCTTTAACTCCTTGTAATAACTCGGAACATTCATGCCGGTACAACGCCCTTCTATCGGCAATCGACTTTATTAAATGTAGGTATAGGTACCTTTTGTTTCTTTATTTTAATTTAACAATTACTTTCATTAGTTGAACGCTTAAGTGCTAATTTACAGCTGTCTACTTCCATTAGTGGTTGTGCGCTTCACGTTAATCACAGTTTCAACCCCCCCTCCCCCCCTCCCCCCATTGACGGGGGGGGGGGACAGTTTTTTTCTCATTTCGAATGGATGTTTTTTTAGATCCAATGCTTATTTTGTTATGTCGGCCAAGAACTTGGCAGGGCTGGAGACGGTACTGCAAGAAACACCGTATAATTAATATTATTATTAGACCATTTTTCCTTCTATATTTTTCGTGTTTTCAGTAAGTATATGTGCTATCGATTTTAGAGATTACAATAAAACTATCAATCAGGACAAAATCATGGGATGATCTGAAATGGGAGGGGCTGTATCCCCCCCACCAATTTTTGGCCTTGCATACGGAGAGATTGTCGAGCAAATTTAGGGAACTTTGTCGAAAAAGTAGGTTATAGCCCTCCTCCGGACCGTAGCTCCCTTGAAAGTTTTCTAGATCTGGCAATGGGATGAGTGGAAGTTACAAATATTGTTGTTCGTTTACAGTGGTCAGTCTGACAGAGCTATAATCTTTAGTTCCGTTTTTATCTTGGCAATGGTACCTTAAGTTCGTAACTGACCAAAAAAGGCCCCCCCCCCCCCCCAGAATTTCAGGCTCTGGGGGATGAAGGGGGAGAAAAGAATAATTGTCAGCCAAGCGCTCATTAGAGCAAGCCCCAACCAACAAAAATCCAGCGTACGTCACACGGCTTATAACCAGTGTTGCCAGATCGAGGGTAAAAAGCCGTGTCGTTCCCATTAGCCTCGTTTATGCGAGCATCTCAACCCGGGTTCTAGAACCCGAGTTCAGCTGAACCCGAGTTGAGATGCTCGCATAAACACTTCGGATCTCGCTGAACTCGGGTTCGACTCGACCCCGATTCAAACCCGAGTCGAGTCGGTGAACTCGGGTTGAGATTTCACGCATAAACACCTCGGAGTTCAGAACCCGGGTTCACGCGGCATCGATGTCACCAATCCGAGCGAGGTTAAACACGCGTCTTATGCGCTCGCACTTGTCCGCACCGCACCAAGCATCGCCGCCATTTTCGTCAAAAATGTAAACAAACACAGTGAAGAAGAAGAAAGAAATCCTTTGAACTCGAGTTCAAATACACGGGTGTTTATGCGCAAATCCAAGTTGGACCCAGGTTGAAACTCAACTCGGGTTGACTCAACCCAGGTTCAGATCTCTCGCATAAACGAGGCTATTCAAATCAATGTGAAACGTACGGCTTTTTCACCCCAATCTGGCAACACTGCTTATAACTGGAGTCGCTAAAGATAATGGTATCACTGCGTTAGGTATGACTCAAAGTAGCTGTTCTATTAACTCCTCAATATATGTAAGGTTACCTTTGAGCGAGCGAGTGAGGCGAGGGGGATGATGGAGAGGACGATACATTGCTTTATTTTGAAACTGATGGTGCAAGGAGAGAGCCAACGCAAATACCCTTCGTCTTAAAGGATTTTCATGAGTTTATGAGTGAATTGAGGTGGTAGTTAGAAGAAGGGCCCATATGCGTATGGGCCCTTTTTGCGGAGAACGCTTAAATCGATTTTTCATACCCTCAAATAGCTATCCTGAAAATTTCGTGAAAAAATATGAAGTTTTCAGTGCAGGAGAGCAATTTGAGGAAAGTGGGGTTCGGCCGTTATTAGAAAAAACGACGCGTCTCGTATTTTCCGTGTTTTCGTCAAGAGTTTGAGAGTCACAATGAAAATGTTGATGCAGCGTCGCTTGTTAACGTAATCTGAAGGAGCTGAGTAAGCATATTGACTGGTATTAAGTTGTAAAAACACTAGGTGCGTAAGAGGGGGGGCAGGCCCCTCCCCACCCCCCAACGTTGGAATTTGTGTAAAATTGACCTTTCCGTGGAATTTGGAGGCATTTTCCTTGGATTATCTGAAGTTATATAGGATGATTATACGTGGTGGCGTAGCGTGCAATTTGGCAACGTCGTAGGTCGTTCATTTACACCCATGAAAAAGATCGAACCATGCATTCGACTTTTTGCATGGGTTTAAATGAATACAGCGCTACATTGGCGAATTGCACGGTGCACCTCTGCTCTGATCCAAAAACAAGGAGAAGCTTTCTCGATAAGTAACCGAAATTTAATCGAACGGTTTTCCACTATTTTTGCTTAAAATGTGCAAATATCTTCAAAAGGCATTGCCTTTTACATAAAATAGTTTATTCTAGGCAAATAGCTCCTAAATCCATGCCCATCCTGTGAATAAGAAAGGAAAAAATATTACTTTATATTGGAAAAGTGTGTTCTCTAGAATAAAGGCCCATAACACACCCCTGGTTTTTCCCACTGTGCGACCAGTTTTTTGTAATTTGTTGAATCCTATGAGACTTAAGTTGTTACCTAGGAAATGTACGATGAGGATCAGCCACAGTTTTTGTCAAATTATTCTTTAAAATGGTTTTTTTTTTTTTTTTTTACCAATGAAAACTTTAAAGCTGTTTTTCTCAAAACTTGATTTTTGCCTATGGGCCCTTCTTCTAGCTACCGCCTCAATTGCGTAAGTCATTAGTATTACCATCGATATTTTTTATAATTTCCCCATTTGAATCGACCCTTACATTGTCTTCAGCAAAAGTGTCTTTATTAGGGGACAATGTAGTATATCCGCATGTGTTCTCTGTGGCCAATAGCACGGGTATTCGAGGAACATTAAGGAAGTCCCGTTTTTCGCACCGCTCATAACTCCGGAAAAAACAATTTTTAAAGAAAATTGATACCTTTCTTGCAGCAAATTTACCAACCACGGACAACCAGAAAGATTTGTCATAAAACCATAATACGCGGAGTTATGGGCACAAAACCGACAAAATTTCGATTTTAAGTCGGGAAAACCGAGATGGCCGCTTCAGACGTTTCGAAACAATGCTGCAAACTTATAGGCGGTGTTTCCTTACAGTGGCGCACCGAGAAATTTGTCTTGGGGGGGGGGGGGGGTGTTGGTACGCCTCAAACTCCGGGGGAGTCTGGGGGGTATGGAATACCCTCCGTATGGTCCGGGGGCCATCCCCCGGAAAAAAAATTCAATTTCCCTTACCTTCAAATTGGATTTTACGGTACTTTCATTACGGTAAAATTGAAATGTTCAAATATATTTTCGATTTTGCCTGCATGAAATTGTTGCTCTTGACTCATGGTAATTGGAGGGAGAAGAGCCAAAAGGAATTTGGATGAATGAGCCATGGAATATTAACGGAGGGGGTTCACCGAGGGGTTAGATTTTATCCCCCCCCCGCAGGGGCGTGCCGTGGTTTCCAGAGAGGGGGGGGCAAGAATGCAATCTTGCCGCCCTCCGTGAACTAAATTATTTTGATTACCTTTTTTTTTTTTTTTTTTTTTTTGCTTGTTACACACTGATTGTGCCCTCTGAAATTCATTTTGAAATCTGATAACCCTTTTTTTTTGGTTGTTCACCCTGATTTTGCCGCCCCCCGAGAGTGCCGCCCGGGGCAAGGGTACCCACATGCTCCCCCCACGGCACGCCCCTGCCCCCCCGCCATAGTGAATAACTCTTAAGCAAATGAGGACAGTATGGAATTTGCTCACCGTGAACCCCCTTCCCAGCTGATCACGATATTTTTCTTTCTCTTTCTTCTATTTGTGAAGGAGCCACATACTCTCTCTCTCTCTCTCTCTCTCTCTCTCTCTCTCTCTCTCTCTCTCTCTCTCTCTCTCTCTCTGTCTCTTTCTCTCTCTCTCTCTCTCTCTCTCTCTCTCTCTCTCCCTCCCTCCTTTTTTTTGTTCTTTTTTAGGGCTTGGGGGGGGGGTGTTAACCCTAAACCCCCTCCCCCTTCCGTGCGCCCCTGTTTTTTATTACATCCAAAGAAACGATTATTATAAAATTATTGCTTTCCAGCAATGTTTTCCTTTCGTTAAATATCAGGTGACCGAACTGCAATAGTAAGAAGTTCCAAAATTAAGAAAAAAAAACAAAAGTAGAAGAAGAAAATGTGTTGACTTAAGAGATGCCAAAATATGGCCGTGTTAAAATCGTCGCCAGTTGACCGAGTAGTTTCATTTCAAGCGAGTTTATTGTTCACGAGGAAATACGCAGCTATTATGAAAGGCCGACACTTGTCGCGTGAACCTCTATTGTTATTCGCAGACGACAGTAACACAGTATAATAGTGCTGGTTATGCGAGCATTTCAATCCGGATTGAACTAGGATCGAGGGATCGGACCGGACTGGATCGGGTCGCATAAACGTTGCGGATTCAACTCGATCCATGTTCGACTCGATCCCGCTAAACTGCGGGATCGGACCGAGGAATCCGGATTGGAAAACTTGTATAAACGATTCTTTGGGATTGAATTGAGTTGGATTGGATTCAAATCGCTGTTCGTAAACAAATCCGCGCCATTTCTCATCATGTTTTCCCTTTCCCTTTCCTTCTACTAAATTTGTCAACTATTGTTCGGTTTTTCACTTCTGGCTAATTTTGGCGTTTAGAATTTACTGTACCCGGTGTTATAATTATGTGAAGAAATTATAATTATAAAAATTATATAAAATTAAATTTAAATTATAATAATTAAAATTTATGTGAATTAGGTCTTAATTTTTTGGAACCCATCAGCAATTCCTACTCGTTCCGTTTAAAATTACTTGTCGGAAGTACGTTTTCTTGCAGCCGTTTTAATTTTAAATGCGTAAATTCGTAAGTTTCTGTCAGAATTGACTCCTATTTGCCAAAATTTTTTTTCCTGGCGAGCTCTCGTTCACTCTGAGTTCGGTCTGTATATGTGACCTCTTCTCCGATTAGAATTTTACATGACTTTGATAAGTGATTCTGGCTGCAAGTTTAGTAAGCAACCTCTCAGTTTTGGTGTTAACCCCCACTACAGATGTCATTTGAGGGTTTAAAGTATGCATTTTGACATGATATTCAAGTACACTTCAGCATTTACGATCTATTTTTGTTCAGAGCTGCAGTAAGCTAAGTAAACATGAGGGGTAAACTGCTGGCATCATTGATCGTCCGCTCGATTGATTCATTACTTATCTGAGACCTCATAGCGTTAATTGTAAGATTTTATTATGCTCAGTCTGGACATCATTTTGAGTATTTAACTGTGACTGGGCCCTACTGTTACGGTCCATGTGATTATGCAACAGGAGAGCAGGTTTCTTGAAAGATGACAGATTACGCCTTGGTTATAATCTACACCGCAGGTGCGTTTGCACTTAGCATCTCATTCATGGCAGTGCTCAGAAACTTAGACTTTTCCACTGCAAAGTAAGCAAATTGAGCTGACACTAACCATCTTTCTTGAAATGAGCTCCACTGTCGCTCACAGCTCCGACAGTTATCATCAGTGTTTGCTGACCAGCTAAAGACGGCTCCACACTACTCGGAGTTTGCCAAGTCCCGAGCCGAGTGGCGAACGTTCGTCACTCGTTGAATAATGTCTCTGCGAGTGCGAGTCTACTATCTAGATTCTCGGCATGCGCTGAATGTCAAGAGCCACTTTCGCATCTGGCATTTATCCTGTCTAACTTTTGGTGGTAGTTCAAGAACAACTATTATCAGCCTTCGCACACCAAGGATTCCCTGTTGTTGTTACACTGCGACACATTAGTTTTGATCCACTAACTATTGAATGATTTTTAATCATCTTCAATATTAGGGCTCAAGACTAAAGATAATCATCTCTTATCTTCTAATCTTTTTGCCGTCAGAGGTAAGTATAAATCTCATCCTCTGCAATTTTTGCCCTTGTCCTGGTAAGATCACTGGCGGATCTAGAAATTTTTCCTTCTCCCTTCTCCTACTTAAACTCATGAGTTAGAGGAGGATAGAGACAAAAGGGGCACAACTCATATCAAAAAAAATCTGCCTTTACCTGACGAATGCGTTCAAATGGGCGGTGAGAGAGAGGTGATAGGTGAAAATGTCCAATCATAATTGTCCAATACAAAAATGTCCAAGCGTACAAAAAGTCCAACGTACGTAAATGTCCAAATGTAAAAAAAGTCCTATGTTTGTCCGGCGTAGGGGTACATTGAGATTTGCTCCTGCGATTCCTCCAAGATTTGCTCCTACACTTTGGAGTGTCTATGATCTCACTCTAGCTGGCATCAATCGTACGAGCAATGTGGTAGAAAGCTTTCTTTCCCAAATTTCAAAAACTCGTCGTCACTCATCATCTTAGTTTTTGGAAATTTTTGAATTACACTTATACGGGCAGCGCAACGTGATAATGAAATTTTTTGCCTCCAGCTGGCGAAGCAAGACACAGAAATTTAAAACAACAAATGAAGGGCAAGCTTGCAAAATGAATAGAGAGTAGAGGACATTGTGAGTCATAACGAAGAATACCGCCAAAACGACGATATCCCAACGTCAACGTATCTAAGAGCTATATCGCGAATCATTTGAAAGCGCCCCAAGTAGGAGGCGAATGTGAACCAGAAAATTAGGTATGGATTGTATACTTAGAACAAGTAGGTACAGGTACCTATTCCCAATTTGAAATTTCTGTTCATTAACAAAGAAGACGAGACAAAAGCAGAAAAAAACCAGGGCCCAATAAATTTATGGTACAAACGGCACTTGTTCTCGACCTCAAGTAGCGAATCCTTGCCTCTGCTCTGTTAGGAACCCATCTACCGTTGAAGAACAAGGACCGTCTGTCTGTCCCGAACATTTTTTGGGCCCCGGACCTAATTTACGTTAGATATCATGGGTGTATTTGGACATTTTTGTCATAGTATGCTTTCAAGGGTTTTTAATTGGACATTTACTAAAAAAAAAAAATAGGTTTATTATGTTCGTTGGGCGATTGGAAATATTTCAATTAGACATTTAAAGTACATTGGACATTTTTTACGCTTGGACATTTTTGTATTGGACAATTATGATTGGACATTTTCACCTATCACCGAGAGAGAAGGACAAATTCATGGATCCACTAGAGTCTCTTGGGAAAAAATTTTTACAGCACAAGTACAAACATGACGCTTTATTTGTTCGAAAGAAGTTGACCTCATGATCAAATTTTAAGATTAGGTTCAACGTTCTTAGGTTCGTTCTTCTACCCCTTTTCTCCCTTCTTTTGTGTATAACCTTCAATGTGTTCGATTCCTTCTTGCCTCCGATAGAGCCTACTACCGACAACCAAGGAATGCTCGATACTGTGCCCTTGAAAGTCGATCAAATTTTTAGGGTCAATAGTAAGGATCTATTAGACACAGGATTTGTCGTTTTTGTGAATGAGCCTTAAAAAAAGAAAAATGACGAAGCACATAAGATTCAATAGTTGCTACTGGTCATCTTCTAATACCGATCAACAGCTGAAGGGTTAGCGGTGTTGCCCTTCGATCCTGAGAATGTAGGTTCTAATCCTGCTTCGCTACCGATTCTTGGAACTGTGTAATTTTCCCTTTAATGACCAATTTAGAATCAAATTTTTTTCCTCTGATTCTGAGGCCCATTCACGAAACCTACGTAGCACGTGTGACATATAGATTCTTATGAACTATCGATCCTAAAAAGTTTAAACAACTATGAAGCGACAGGGCTCAGGCACTCCTCCTGTAAGTGTTCTACATTAACTGAAATGAAAGAATAATTTTGAAACAATGGTCTGTGCATTGTAACCAGAGATTTGGCATATCAGATAGATTTGTATTCTGTGGCTATGCTGACAGTCTTCCCCTACCCTCAATAGTTTTACGAGATATTAGCGACTCAACACCCCGACGACCTGCGCGCAAAGCTATCGTTGCATTAAACACCAGTTCACGGAGAATGTAAGTACACTCAATTTTGAAGAACCCTGGTTGAGCTCGATTCATGATAGACGGCAGATGATAGCTCTTTCAGCTTCCTGTGTCTTACGTTCATTCGAGTGTCTGCGCATTGAAGTCAGTGGGCAGAAACACTAGCTCCCCTATTGCACGGTAAATACACCGTTTGTTCATCTGCCAACTCTCATGAAATGACCTCTATTGACTGTCCAGTATGGCGTGACAAAAATATCTGTGATTGACGCATTTTATCATGATGACCGATGTGAATGCATACAAGGCACTCCAAATTTCCTCGGAATGGAAGAAATGTGTGCTGAGTTTTTAGCATTGGCGTAGACGAACGTAATCGAATCAAAATCACCAGCCCTACACATATTGGTGAGACAAAATGAAAGAGGCTGAATTAGACAAAAGATTCAGTTAGGTAATGATCCTTCATAACAGTGAAAGCTGATGACTAAATTGAAGCAAAAGAAACCGAGCTCACTGAAAGGTCCTTAACCTGGGGTCCACACCGGGCCCAGCAAACACCGTTAATCGTTTTTAAAATTATTCGTAAATCAAGGTTGTGATTTGAGGTCTGAAGAATGGCTAATAAAGGGGGGTGAAGCAGAGACTCACAGAAGATAATCTAACTTTTGAGCAACCAACAAAAATGGACCTCTAAAAATATATGCCTGCCAGGCACAACTATTTATTGATTGAGAAACAATAAAATTAATTACTAAACTCAGAGAATAATAATAATTTTTAGATAGATTTGCCTTCCGAAACTCAACAAATTATCCGCTTTGAAACCAACCCTAATGAGAAGATAGGACATATCTAAGAAACAATACCATTTAGAAATATAACCTAATTTCATTTCATTTGAAAAATGTCAACAAACAAACTGGATCCCATCTTTTACGAACAGCGCGCATAAACGAGGATCGAATCACGTGGATTCAGTTCAATTTCAACTCGGGTTCAATCCTCCGCATAAACACGAGGAACGGATCGAGTCGGATTGAGTTCAATCCGGATTGAAATGCTCGCATAACCAGCACTAATAAGGGGTGAATGAAGATTCCCCGCTCCTAACGTTGTCCCAGGCCTGCGGTATTCAGGTAGTTTCGAATCGGAGCCGATGTCGTCGGTTTTCTCCTCGGTCTCCAGCCTTCTCGGTTCTCACGTGAAATCGCTACTAGTGGCGCTGCGTATGAGCTCGGTCGCAACTACAAAACAGTGTCCCCAGCGATCTCGATAGAGTGGGGCCTCTATCTTTACTTACTTTATGTTGTATAGGGAGTACCGACACGACGCTTTATGCATTTTGACAGGAGTCGATTTAGTCGACTGCCTGAACGAATTCGAAGGTTAAGTTCAACAGTGGACCAGTGGTGGACTGGCGGATTTGCCGGCATTCCGGTCCGTTCCCATACGTTCCTCTACGAATCGACTCCTTTCGTGTGGAGCCTTCGATGTCGTCGACTCCTGCTCGACTCCGTGAGAGCCTAAAACCAACGACCAATCACAACTCGTTGAGCTCGTGTCGGTACTCCCTATACAATATTTCCATCAAGGGACTCTACTCTCGACTCTCTCGACTAGAGTTCCTATATTTAGAGAGTTAAGACAAGAGAAACCATGGGCGCCGCCATTGGATGCGATTTTGCACATTTGTTTACATTCTGAGGGCCGTTGTTGTGTTTTTGTCCACTGCAAAGATTACAGTGCCGCTGAGTTTCTAATGATGTAATCTTTTACTGCTTTTGTGCATCGACATCCATTTACGCTTTGAAAGGTTCTTTTGGGATTTTTAGACATTCTTGAGGCGTTTCATGATTAAAATTTACAGATTCGTCGATATTTAACTCTTTATCCGTAAAATACTGTTGGTAAACAACTGCGATTGTAAACAAAAGTGCAAAATCGCATCCAATGGCGGCATCCGTAGAGCCTAAAACTCATCGACCAATCAGAAGTTGACTACCCTCTTGTCTTAACTCTCTAAATATAGGAACTCTACTCTCGACATACGAACGAAAAAGAGAACTACAAATTTTAGGGAACCCACGGCATTGGACTGTCCCATGTGCGCGGATAATTTTGCTTTTTGCAGGTTATAGCGATAGTAATTGTCTCTGATTGTGAGTAATCATGAGAGTTCTTATCGGCTTTCGAGTCAAGTAACAAGTTATTATTAATTTGATCGTATCACAGTGTTCTCGTATATCCATAGATATCCAAATTAATGCGAACTTAGTAATGTATCAGAGTCAACAATCATTCTAGTCTCACTTTCGACAACTCCTATATTGATTTGTGACAAGAGTCCCCATAAATGAAAATTGTGACCTTTCCTTTTTCTAATTCTTGACTAAGCAGTGATAAATGATCCAATCTACAATGTTTACTATCTCTCTAACATCATAATGCTCTAAAATCATGAATTCCTCTAGTGCTGAAAACTGATAGTAATAATTATTGGTGTTAGTTAATTGTTTTGAATAGTTCCCAAAATGTTTTCCTCAATCATCCGATGTTGTAAAACTAACAACTTGCTAAAAAGTTTCACTGAAAATAATTTTCCAAATTGTATCGGTCGAAATATTTCGATTTCTTGCTGCCAGAAAGCAAGTGAGCCTAATCCTCCGGACGATCCGGTTGGGAGGGTGAAATGGTATTTTTCCAAAGGTTTCAGGGATATGAAGAAGAGAATGGATGATCCTGACGGAGAATACGAGCTCACTCGAATCAAGAAAGTTTTTCCTCCAACGACTGATGTTCTTGTCATTGGTGGTGGAGCAATGGGAAGTTCTGTTGCGTATTGGCTTAAAGAGATCGCCGGAGAAGGGTTGGAAGTCCTAGTCGTAGACAAAGATTTTTCGGTAACAGAAGACGCTTTTAAACTTTCGGAGGTATAAACTGCATTTGCTTATATTTGGTTAACTTAGACTGCTATTTTAGAGTTACACATTTAGTGCTTTGTTGATTAATCTCCGGACTGGCAAGTAATGGTGCAACGTAAAGACCTACTTCTTTTCCCCATCCAATGTCCATCGATTGATTGGAGTTTTGGCAATCTAACCGTTTCTATCAATTCCGACGTAGCCAGATGGATTCCATCCGATGCCAAATGATCCAGTGCCCTCTGGAGATAGATGGAACAAATTGCATAGGCTTTCTTTGCGTCGTACATCTGTTTTTTCAAATTTTGAATTTCCTTAGTTTTTCAATAAAAATTGTACAATCTGGAATTGACAGAAACGCTTCGATGGACAGGTGGATCCATTCTGTGCCCAGTCTAAATTCCCGATGGATCAACGAGGCGGATAGAGAAAGAAGACCATCCATTGTGACAGTCCGCAATTTCTCTGATTCAGAACTAAGTCCCCGACTTTTCAACTAAGTTTTCACACTGTATTTGTACCTGGGGGTGTGTAAAATGCCAGAGCTAGCGAGCTGTGGATCGCATGAAACGTGAGGAGGTTATTGAGAATTCGAGGAAAGCGCTATGCTCGTTTCTTATGTGCGTGGACTACAGCGTAGGTGTACCTTTTTTTGCAGAAACCAAAGCTAGAGACGGTTCTGAGCGAAAGTTCTCACGGGTCCAAAAAATGTCGGCATCAAGTTTTGCCACTCATTAAGTTTGGAAATTAGATCAGAACACTTTATGTACTTATTTTCCACTTTTTATGAATTTGCTCAGCGGCTTAACTTGACTCAGAAATATTTTAAGCCCATGAGAGCTTTTGCTGACTTTCCCTGACGAAAGGTTGGAAGCCTACCTTAATTCTCCTTTCTGGTGCATGGAGGGTAATTTAAGTTATACAAGAAAATTAATTTACTTTTTTTAATTATTAAAAACTCACTTGCATGTCATTCAAAAAACATAGGTAATTTTCTTTTCTATTTTTCCATGCCTTCCAATTATATGACTTTTCTAAGACAAAGTTTTGCTTGGAATTATTTTCAATAAATTGTTAGACTTTTCCGACCGTCCAATTTTAGCAGTTACATACTACTTAATAGTCTGATGACAAGTTTTAATTTTTGAAAATTCTGACACATTGAAACTCATTATCTGTTGCATGAAGATATTGCTTTTGGGGAACTGAAAATTTTTAAAAACCAACAAATGCTGTAAATCCATTTTATACCATACCCAGTGATGCAGCATCCATGTTAGCGTTGCTAGCAGTGCGAACACTCTGAATTTAATTGAATTTAAAGGCAAAAAAATTTAGTAAAATTCTTTGAAAAAAACAGCAAACAATTATGATAGAAAATTATGTATTAAAACTAAAATGGTACAAGAAAATTTATAGCTCAATAATCAGAATGACAAATATTTAAAGGGAGACTCAGAAACCATATTTTAATGTCGATTTATATCTAATTTTATTTATTTATTTATTCATTTATTTATTGATTCAAGTTCAAGTTTAACAAAACTAAAGTAAAGTAAGAAAAAGTTTCCTCTGCCGCAATTCAGCTCAAGTGACAGGTTCACTAAAAACATAAAGTAAACTCAATAACAGAAAATAATAATGAAATAATGATAAAAAAAATGTGAAATAAAGTTAAACTCACAATAAAATAAATAAAATATGATCTCGATCAGAAATTTGTAATTAATTTAATCTAATTCATGGTCGGCAACCTGTCGCAAATTAATATCAGGCCATGAAGTAAAAAAAGTACCGTTTACAATTTATGCCGCACTGAATATAAGAAATTGGCTAAATTTTTTATTTTAAAGACATTAAATATTTCTTCGTTGCTAAAAACGAGCTGGTCATTTAGTTACTTTAACCATACTTTTCAAACTGACAATGAGCCATTCCCGGACATTTCTAACTGTTGGTGTATGTTAGGTACTTCCATGCATTGAATGCTAATACTTTGTGGAAAGTCACACTATACCACTGACCATAACAAACCTTGCGGCTATAGGACGTTTCGTCAAGTCTTATTCTTCCCAAAACTTATTAGGTCCCGTCAAGTTCGTCCCTTGCCACTTTTGGTCCCAAAAAAACTGTTCAATTTTTTTCGTCCAGTAGTTCATGTCCATCTCTATTTTAGGCAAAATTCGGATGGTTCAAGTACGGGTTTAGTGACCATTCGACAATGCTGGCTTCTTACCCCTCCAAGAATTTGCTTATCCCTCTTCCTGTCGGTAAAACATTAAGCACATTTTTTTTACTATTGCGTTTAGAAGAATACGTGAAAAAAAATAAAATGAACAATCATAATGTGCTGTGAAACTTGTATTTTTTGTTGTAATTTTGAGTAAAAATTGAAACTTGAACAAATTTTTCCACGGATAATTTGGTGGGAAACTTAGAATCTCATTCAGTTATCCAAAGTATGAAAAGTGTTTTCTCCTCAGCAATGTATTTTTGGTGCCAATTATTTTTCAACTTCCAATTGACTGTTGCCATATTGCACGTTGATTTTCAACTTAAATTGGACAAAGGTATAAAGTGACAAAAAATATTGGATGGATAATTGTAGATGTGACTAATCATCGTGGAACAAGACGACTGAACCAATTACTTATATCGTCGTCCATCTGCCGCATAGGCATAAGTCGATTCCAACGTTTCATGATCATCGTTCAAGTTTTAAATTTTTCGAAGGACACTGCATGTATGAATAATCTTTGAATATTTTTTCCTCTGTTCTTCATAAGTCATACAATCACAGAAAAATATTAATTGAAGTAATTGAATGGTTGATCGCACTTGAAAAAATAGAAATTAGTTTGGAAATTTTGAAACGTTGGATTCGACTTACGCCTATGCGTCAGATGGACGACGATATGTGTGGACAGAAAAGACTTGACAAACCAACCAGCCTTGCCAGCTAACCTAGTCTGACTCAGAGTGATTTATCCAATCTCTATCGGTCCTTTCCTTTTTTCACTGGCTTATCAAGCTGATTCTGGTATGTGCAAACACTTTCATTTTTGTTATCATGCTTCAACGTTAACCATGAACTAGCCAATCCCCTCATTTCCCATCATTCATGGATCGATCCCTTAAAAACGTACGGATATTCTACTCTCACTTATTGTAACATTATCTTCACATCAACTTGATAATTTATCTTATCCTGTCTCGATTTATCGTCGCTCGACCTTCAAAAAATGCATTGTTGATTCCAAATTTATTGTTGATTCCACGATAACGGGAATTCTATGTCGCCAGGCCGGCCAGCGGCTTTAGAGCGTATGTGAAGAATAAGAAGTTAAACAGCAGTGATTTTTCATCAAAACTTACTATCCGAGAGAGGAGAAAAATTATCATTGCAATGGAATACATCCCACTTTTTCAGGCGGAATTGATACACTTTGTTACCGTTGCCAAGAGTGACTCTTTGATTGAAAGGGCAATTTTTCCACAAAAAAACAATAAAATACCTTTGCCGTGCCAATTTTCATCTTCAGTAGAGTTGAATAGTTAGGTACTTAAACGGCAAAATCGGACTTTGATTGAGTTTTGGAGTTGAGGAAATCAGAATCGGAACAGAGTGTACGCTTTGTTCCGGATTATAAATGTGCAGTGATTCATGTGTGTGCTGGTTGTCATCCACGGCATCCACTCGGCTTGAAAAGGCCAAATACATTCTAGAAAGATCAACTGACACCGATTATTAGTATATCATTCTGTTTGTAAATCTTGGAATTTGATCATCTTTTATTTTTCAAGAGTTGAAGGCTCAACTGTGCCCGTTATCGTGAAAACACCCTTATACTCGACTGTCAAAACAGTGATTAACTAATTAATAATAATAAAATAACTCTTTATTCATAATTTAACAGTATGAGAACATGGAATAGTGTCGAAAAGCAACTACAGTAAAGTAGGAAAAATAAAGGCGGGGATAATTTATTCTCTTTTTATAGGAATGGAGAGCTAGAAATCATCAATAGAATACATGCATCTCTCAATTAAAATATTTTTACAATCTCTCTTTACAATCAGTCTCTTTTTGAAGGTATTTAGGAAGCTTGTAGTTGTAAAAATAGTCATATCCAGTGGACAATAATATATATTTATCCCATTCAGAAGAATACAGAATGTGCCTCTATTGTTGTACCCGTGGAAGTCACTATAAAAAAAATCAATTCATGAGTAACCTCAGACAGTAAATTCCGGAAGGGGGGAGAGGATATTGAATTCCAATGAGTAACTCTTTATCTTCTTATGAATCGCCTTTTTTCCAATTTGTCAAATCTCAGGAGAAGGGGCAAATACCTGCCTCGACAATCTTACTATCATCTAACGAAGATTGAAAAACGTAGCGCAAAATCAGCAGTTAAAAGTCATCAAAAATCACCGATTTCGACCTTTAAAGCTTAATTTAAAAGTTTACAGTAACATTATTAAGGTTTAAATTACTTGGTGAAAGTGTTCTATGTGATTAAAATTATTTTTGAAAGATCATAAATGAGAAATTGATGAGAAATTAACTTTTTGATTTTCGGCCACTTTTTGATGATCTCCGACCATGGTGCACACAACGAACGGATGCCTGTGGACTAGGCATCTACTGATTAGTTTCAGTGGCGTAGAGTGTAATTTGGCAACATTGCAATCTGTCCATTTAAACCCATGGAAAAGATTGAACTATTGGGTGTTCGGCGAACACCTTCGCATTCAACCTTTTACATGGATTCAAATGGACACAATACAACGTTGTCAGATTGTACGCTTTGCCACTGATTAGTTTCATTTGTCCTCTCTATTATAGTCCGATTAATTTTTTTAATTTTTTTTTTTGTCAGTATGAAAAATGCTCAACAGTTCTATCTGTTGGAGGTCTCAGGCAGCAATTCTCTCTAAAAGAAAACATCGAGATGTCACTATATGGAGCCCATTTCCTGCAAAATATACATGAGTATCTTTCAATCAGGGATGAATTCGTTCCAAATATTCAATTCCAGCCAAACGGATATTTGTTCTTAGCTTCAGAGAAAGGAGCCGAAACATTACAGGAAAATTCCGTTCTTCAAAAGTACGTTCAAATTTTCTTTTGCTCAGGAGCTAATTTAGTGTGAATGGATAGACCTCGAAGGAGGTTTGAGAATTATTTCCAGTTGGAGATTTCTGTGATATTCCCCCCCCCTCCCCCCCTCCCCAATGAATTGAAGCACTAAATGACTGTGTATCATTTTTTTCACCCCAGCAGTAGTACAATCTCTAAGAAAAATTAAGTCTTTGTATTCTTTGTAGTCTTTGTAGTCTTTGTATTCTTTTAAAAAAATAAAAAAGGAAATGAGACAATGGAACACCGCAATGATGAAGTGCCCTTCTCGCACCAAGTCCTCTTTAAAAAAGCGGGACCTAAACTTTTTTGGGCCTGGGAAGACTTTCGTACAGAATTAAACGAAAATCTTTTTGTCATGACTTTCAAGCAAATGTAATTAGTTTTAATGTACATAAGGATCATGGTCCTTTTCACTTTGTTTATCAGCCAAGATTTTTGTTTTGTTTATAACTTGAATACTTGCACTGTAAAAGTAATATTTTTCTGTTCTTGTTGTTTTTAGTGAGCTCGGTGCGAGGAATATACTTTTAAGTGCCCGTCAATTGAAAGAGAAATTTCCTTGGCTCAATACTAATGGTGTTGCTCTTGGATGTTACGGTCTAGAAAATGAAGGATGGTGAGAATTTTTTTAATGAACAAAATGATTTTGAACCTTTTCAGGCTAATTTGTGTGATTCAAATGGCTTTAATGAGGTTCTTGCTAACTTTTTCTCCAAGCTATTAAATTGTCAATTTTTGAATAAAATCCAGCAAAAATTACGATGAGCATATTGAAATATTATGAAATTCACTCAGAGGCTCACAAAATGGCTTTTAATTTTAAGGCGTAATGGCAGAGCTACGCAGGCACTATGGGCATTCCCATCTAATTTGAGACTTTTCTCTGCGAGTTTCTATTGAGAGTAAGAGGCAAATTAGATTGGAATCTCTCTCTCTCTCTCTCTCTCTCTCTCTCTCTCTCTCTCTCTCTCTCTCTCTCTCTCTCTCTCTCTCTCTCTCTCTCTCTCTCTCTCTCTCTCTCTCTCTCTCTCTCTCTCTCTCTCTCTCTCTCTCTCTCTCTCTCTCTCTCTCTCTCTCTCTCTCTCTCTCTCTCTCTCTCTCTCTCTCTCTCTCTCTCTCTCTCTCTCTCTCTCTCTCTCTCTCTCTCTCTCTCTCTCTCTCTCTCTCTCTTTCTCTCTTTCTACTCATTTTATGTAGGAGTCGATCTTCCATAACACTGTTGCAAAAGTATGCAACAAACCCATTTGTATTTTAATGGATGTCATAATAATATCACGGGGAACTTGTGATGTCTTAAGATTCCTTTCTGCAAAACGCTATAGCACAGAATACTCTAATCAGAACGGAAACTCCCATAAGAGCCAATGGAAACAAGATTTGGAAGTTACCAGCACAAACTGGCAACTGTGCCTGCTCACTTCTCAAGATGGCGGACGTGGTTTTTCAGTTTATACGACCAATCACAACCCGGTCAGTTGCCGAAGAGCTGCCGAAGATTGTCGAAAATGCTCACTTTCCAACATGGCGGCCCGAAGTAAAGAATGTTTCAAAATGAATTTGAGTTTCCGTTCTGATTAGAGTATTCTGTGGCTACAGTGTTGTTTTCCTCTGTAAGTACTTACATATCCAGGTATTGTTTGCCTAGTCATTTCAAGTTATGAATATTTTCAAATCAGGTTTGACCCTTGGACCTTGCTTCAGGCATTTAAAGTGAAGGCCATGTCACTAGGAGCAGAATTTCAGGAAGGTGAAGTCATTAAATTCTTACATGATGACACAATTCTGGCAGGAGATGGATATTCTGCTGATGAGATTCATCCTCTTTTAGAAAAGGCTGTGGTAAGAATCAAGATTGATCCAAGTATTAGATTGCAAACAGCACTTTTTCGGTTAGCAATTTCGGAAAAGCAAATTTCAAAAGCTTCATGCAAATTTTGTAAAAGAGCAGGTTTTGAGAAAGATGTAATATTGATATATCAAGATAATTTGTTGGTAAACAGATAAGTGTGTTACAAAAAGAATTTCAAGTAACAAACACGAAAAATAACAAACAAACAGAAAATATGCACAAAAACAGCAAAAAATAAAACCACGATAAAATGACGTAAAATAACCACAATAAAACAACATAAAATAACCATGAAATCAGGAAAAAAAATTCCCTAATCAAATGTTGTCTCAATGTATTGGCAATAAAAGTACAGCATAACATGTTATTGGGGACCAGAGATGAATTTTTTCAGAATGGAAAATCAGAATTTGAGGAGCCAACAGGACTTATGCATGAGTCTGAATCGTTTTGTTTTGTTTTATTTCATGAAGCTTATGATAGTCTTTGGTGAGCTGAAAACAAGGATGCCTTTAGTTTGCTTCCATGTGTCACAGTTCTGAAGATGTAATTTCAGTACAAAAAATCTTGCTTTAAGGGGGTACCCAAGGCAAGATCTAGGATGCTGATGCCCCCTTCTAATGGAGAATATTCTCTCTTTAAAATGATTTTTTTTATTTTTATTTTTTTTTCTGTGACTATATATTTTAAAAAATTAGTCAAATGATGTTTGGTCCAAGCATTTCTCCATCTAAAATTGTTTCTTTCTCTCTTTTAACACTTATTGTTTTTTCGCATTTTTCCAACACGAGGGATAAGATATCTCGGGTTCTATAATAGCTAGAAACTTAATATTTTTTAAAAAAAACGCAGAACTATCTAGGCTATAATGGTTCAAAATGGGTTTTTAATTTGTTGATCACAGGTTTTTTTACATTGATCCTAAGCTGTAAAAATAATGAAAAACTAAACCTGGAATCAAAAATATGAAACATACTTACCTATGACTGTATGTTTATGTTATTCTTCTGTTAGACACGAAGTGCATAATTTTTCACTCATCCTCTCATCTGAATGTGTTTCAACTGGAAACAGTATTTTAAATATGTCTAACTTGTTCTTCCGTCAGATACGAACTGGACCAGATGAAGTTCAAGAAGTTCAATTTGCGGTTTGTGTGATCGCCGCTGGTGCAAATTCCGGTAAAATTGCAGAATTAGCTGGGTGCGGCAATGGATTTGGTATTCGAAGCACTAGAATTCCAATTGAGCCCAGGTATTTTAATGTCTATCCTTGCGTTTGACTGTCTCAGGGAGGCAATTAAGTAGGAGGATCGGATCGTTTTGGGTATTCTTATCAAATTGAATGTTTTAAATCAAATAAGCTTACTTCTGCGCAACTCTATTGCGCAGGTAACCCCCTCCTCACATCTTCGCATTTCAGTCGATTGAGATTACTACAGCCCCCGACTCATCGTCACCTTTCGTCCCTTTCAATTGTTGCAAGCGGCTCAAAACGATTCTATCAGTGAAGCCACCCATAAGGTTAACATGTACTCGATCTGATGACGATACCCAAAATGATCTGATCCTCTGTAATCGCCCCCCCCCCCCCCAGGGCTAATCAGTAAACTAAAGTGTTTTTCTCTGAAAATGAAATGGTTGATATGTATGGTTTTCAAGGGCGGAGTGCTAATAAGACCAGTTTTTGGCCCCTAAAATAGACTATGAGTTAGTTTTCAGATGGCTCTACACTATGTTTTATGGTTTGTTGTGAAACATTTCGGGTTGAGCCAATTATTGGGGCAATGCCCCCCCCCCCCCTCACAAATGATGCTTCTGCTTTTAGCGTAAGGTAATCAAGATGTATAAGTTGTCAAGTAAAATGAAAAAAAAAACATTATTAGCTACTAATTGGTCAAATGAATAAAAACGTTTTTGGGGAATGAAGCTAAAATACACATAAAAGAAAACGTACCGCCGTTTCTTTTATGAAATGTTTTTATTCAGTTGTCAAGTAATTTAAGCCCTGGTAATTTTTTCGAACCACAAAAAAAAGAAACGCAGAATGCAAAGCAAAAAAAAAACCTTTGTTTGCCCCCAACCAAAACTATTTGGAAAGAAACTTGGTCATTTTTGCTACTCGGTGATTCATTTAGAAAAATCAGGTTTGATTATTCTTTTTTCTATTTATTTTTTCAGCTCAATTATAATGTCCTTATGCAGACTCTGTACACTCAATATCTTAAATTAGTGATTAATGTAACAATACAACATGATCATTTCATCATTTTAGCCTTGGTGGCTAAGATATTTTTGCTCAGAATAATATCCTAATTTGCACAGATACCTCTCCAGTCTTTTTTCAAATTCTCTTACATCTGTAGCATCTTTCAAGGCATCTGGCAGGGCGTTATAATTTGAGTCATTCTTTTGAGAAACTACATATAACGAAAAACACATTTTGAGGTTGATTGCATGTATTTTTAATTCTAACTTGCTGATTTGTAAAAACTAAAAGTCATGAGAAAAGGCATACTCTTGTAAATCATCATACAAATGAGTAAAATTATACTCCGTTGAGAACAGCACAGGAGAATAATAATAACTCAATAAGTTATACATGGTTTCTTCAGAGATCAACTTTACCATCATAATATTCTGACAGTGGCTGCTCCTGCTTTTGAGAATTCATGCTTTTTTGCCATGTATTATTTATTTATTTATTTATTTATTTATTTTCAAAATTGGTACATTTTTAACGAGCACAATGAGGCTAATTGTACAGGTCAATTAATTAATGATTATAAGTAGGAACATCATATAAGCAGAATTACAAGTTTAGGCCAATGCAATGGTTACAATATTAGCCTTGAAATATGCTGCAGATAAAAAAATATTTAAAAGAAGACTAGAAAGACATCTCAGCAAATTAGATTATTACTCTGAGCAAGAATTTCTTAATCACCAAAACAAAAATGATAAATAATTGTGTTATGTTATATTGTTGCTAATTGAAGCCATTGGCAGTGTACAGAGCCTGGTTAAAGACATTATAATTGTACTGAAAACAAATAAATAAATAAATAAATATATAGATTAAATGTCTAAAGATACTAAGAAATGAATCTAGAATGGTCCATCTCATGCGTGAACCCTTACATATTATTATGTCTGGAAAGCTTAAAGCATGAGGATTCACATGTTGGGTTCTCCGGTAAAACAATGTATATCGTATATGCATATACATGGTTTCTCCAAAGAATGATTCAATTATACCTTTGAGCCATCTTCAACTCTTCCTTTATGCTATTATTTTTCCCCGGTACAATAGTTTTGGGAAATAGTCTGTTGCAAATATTGTATCTATAATTGCTTCCATTTGTTTTAAGCTCTTTTTTTTTTTTTTTTTTATCAAATACTTACTGGCAAGGTGTGAGATTTTTAACGATTGAAGGTTGAAGCTCTAAAAGTTTTTCTTTCATAATATGGATCAGCTTTGTTTTTATTTTAGTCCATGCTTAAAAAGAGCTTGTGAGTTCAGAGGTCGATAACTAGTTCATATTTTATCTTATCTCGTGTCTAACCTGATTCTAGTTTTTAAATTGAGGCAGAGAAAGGATTATTTTGTGTTTCTGTGTGTGCTTGTGTGTGTGTTTGTGTTTATCTGCCTTTGTTTTTAAAAATAATTCTTTGATATCTTGTTGCTAATTTGAAATTTACTGATACAAGTTGTAATTGGAAGCTGATAACATTTACAATTAAATTGTGCCCAAAGCCAGATTACGGTGTCATGAAATGTTGAGTTTGATGGATTAAAAATCAAATGAGTAATCATTTAAGATTTATCGAAACAAACCAAGCTCCAGATTGTAGTGCTCGAAAGTGACACCAAACGACTTTTGGGGGTAGCAGTAAAATACATGAATCTGATTTAAAGTAGCTTTATTAGCCATCTTATCACCTCAGAATCATCAAAAAATCATAATTTCAAATCTGTGTTCTGATTTTCAAGCAAAATAGCAAAAACATAGGCATGCCATAACAGATGAAGGCTAATTTCTCTCTCTTTCTCTCTTTCTCTCTCTCTCTCTCCCTCTCTCCCTCTCTCTCCCTCTCTCTCCCTCTCTCTCTGAATAATTAGAACAATTTTGTCTCGTAAAGAAAATAATATGTTTCATTTTTCATCAAAAATGAAAAGCTGCATCATTTATGAGCAACTCAAATAGAGAAAAGCTACTCTTGTCTACAACTCAGTTCTGTATGCAGATGTTATCATTTCAGCTTGGTTTTAAAAAGTTCAATGTCAGAGTTTTTTATCTTTTGCCTGCTCGTGCCAAGTTGGCATGAGCCCTTATGCCCTATTGTATAATTTTGATTTATCTGCTCAGACTCAATTTTAAACTTTCTCTGATCACTCGCTGTACAGCTGTCAATTTTGACGTTTGAACTAATCTTCGTCGCAAATTCAAAGATCCCCCCCCCCTTCCCTTCAAACATTCAACTTTTTTCTGGCAAGTCCAAAATACCAAAGCTCTTTTGCGCTGAATTTTTCAAGACCTGCCACTCTCATTTATCTGAGCATTTGATTTAACCTCAAGTCAACATTTTATGATGACTCGTTATAGTTAAATGAAAGTCAAAATGATTAATTGATGTGTTTCAAGCAGCAGAATCTCCATCCTCCCAGATAGCGCACCTTTTTTTCCAGTGGTGGTTAGGGGGAAGGGGGGCTTGGGGGGCTCAAGCCTCCACTTTTTTGGAAAAGACCCAAAAAAAGGGAAAAATAAAGGCCATAACACCTTAAGCCCTCCCCCCATTCATTATATGGAGAAGCAAAAAAAAAAAAAATCATCACATTTTTTCAAGCCCCCCACTTTGAATCCATGGATCACTGCTGTTCTTTTCAAAACGTTTTTTGTTGTGCACCACTTTTGAACGATGCTAGTACTGTTCTAAAAAAGCTGTGAAGTAGCTTTAAAAAAATGTTTAACCTACTATTGAAGAGGATAGACTGTAGATTGGCAAATAGTAGGGGTGTGCGAATACGCGTATTTCGAATCCGAATCCGACGGGATTCGGATTCGGGATTCGAAAATTTTTTTCGGATTCAAAATTTTCGAATCTTTTTTTTTTTTTTTTTTTTTTCATATACATTTATAATTTTTTCGTTTTTCTAACTTTTCCTTCCATATGTTTTTTCTTCCTCTTCCCCTCTATACATTAGCGCCTGTTAAAACGACGGAAACTACTATCATCACGATTCGGTACGAATGCGGCGCCGGCGCGTCTTCCGAATATCGATGAACCTAAACGGGGATAACGGGCGGTAATCGATCAACACCAAAAGTGCGCGCGACCAGCGAAATGGAATAGTAAAGATAAATCAGAAAAAAAAAATTTTCTTCTCATTTTTCATTACATCGTAAGGAAAATAAAAGCGCCGCACTTTAAAACAATTTTTTTCGAACTTTTACGGCGCGGATTCGGATTCGGTTCGGATTCGGGAAAATTTGATTTTAAGATTCGGATTCGGAATGAAAAAACTGGATTCGCACACCCCTAGCAAATAGCCAAAACAAAAACAAAATACAAAGAAAAAATGCTTGAGATTTTTGCAAATGAAATTTAATTTTTTTGAAAAATAATCTGCAGTCTCTACTCAGATTAAAAGCTGAGAAAGACATTGTGGATTTCAATTTTCTACCTGGTTTAATCCCACAGTTAAAGTTTTAATCTTTGCTCTGATAATTGGGTCTATCCGTATTAAGCAAAAAGTAATTTTTGAATAATCATGAGTAATTTACTAAAATTTTTCACATTATTCTCAAGCAATCAATCATCTTATGACAAACAAATATACTGGTAGCGTTAAAACTTTGATTCACTGATAGGAATAACATGAGAATAATGTGAATAATTTTAGTTAATTATTCATGATTATTCAAAAGTTACCTACATACTTGGTATGTTTTATGTATCAATTTTTAAATAAATAAATAAGACATTAATTTTTGCCAAACACTGTTTCCTTTGTAGTTAATTTCTTCCTGCAGAAATACATCCTATTTATGATTCTTTAAATTGTTTCAGGAAACGATATGTATTCAGTTTCCATTGTCAAGATGGTCCAGGCCTGAACTGTCCTCTGACAGTTGATCCTGCTGGAGTATATTTTAGGTGAGTAAAAAGTCAATTGAGACAACAGCTTATAATTTTAATGAAAAATAGTTGAAAATTATGTTTCAGCCAATACGCTGAAGTTTTCCAATCAGAATGACGGAAGAGACACAGTTCCATTAAGAGTTGATACTGAAATTTCTCACATTTCACACATTTTAGTGTGAACTCTTTCCAGGCGAGTAGCAATTAATAGAACTGCTTCTCACAACCTTACGTCATTCTGATCGGAAAACTACAGTATATTGGCTTAAACATAGTTTTCAACTATTTTTCCTCCAATTTGAAAATTCTGTTACTAACAACTGATTTGCAGCTTATAATTTGCCTGCAGGCTGATTATGAAGGATTGTATCGTAATCTCATAAAGTCGCTATCAAGTGCATGTTATTCTCATGGGTGTCATTATGATGGGTTCTATTCTGATAGAAACCCTCTAGGCCTTTAATCTCTACGATGTGTGCACAATAGCTCAGGAGTCATTAGTAAATCTCCGCAGAGATGGAATAGTTTCATCGAAATGACAGCACTCATAATAATAACTTGTGCTCGATCAATGACTTGATGGCATTACGATACAATCGTTCATAATCAGCTTGCTGAAAAGATCGGTTTATTTGTGTTTTCACAGCAGCGTTTTTGATTACATCTGATTAATAAACCTGATCAGTGCTGGCGAATTACAGAATTTATTGCACTTTTGTCCTTTTAATTCAATGTAATTTTTTGCAATACTCTATCTTTTTCACTTTCAAATGCTGGGTCTCTTAGGATTTTTTGCTGAACTTCGTAGACTTTGTGAACTTCGTAGACACACCAAATGACTTTAAAGTTAAAGAGGAAAAGGCGGAACTACACGGGTATCATGAAAGATTGCTGTCTAGTTAAAGGGGAAAAGGTGGAACTACACGGGTATCATGAAAGATTGCTGTCTAGTTAAAGGGGAAAAGGCGGAACTACACGGGTATCATGAAAGATTGCTGTCTAATTTAATAGAAAGTGTGATTAATTAGACAGGGATCCCCACAACACCTGCGCAGCTCTGTCATTTAAAAGCAAAGGTGGCGGAGCCATGCAGGTGTCATAGGACACTTCTTGTAATCTCTAATATGCCACTTTCTCCTTGGAAACACAGAGGTATGTCTTAATTTAGATAGGAATCTCCCACGATACCTGTGTCAAGTGGCCATTAAGCTCGATTCTGAGAGTAAATTTTGTAGTTTTTTAGTGTCCTCATCGTCGTTTTTACAGGTTTTTATGCAAGAATCAACTCTTCAATCCTGTGTAGCAAAAGTTGGCAAGAGCCCCATTGCATGTAGCAAAAGTTAGCTTGAGCCCCATTACAAAGCAGTTCTGGGCTTTACCAATTCACATTTTGTCCTATTGTAGCTCAGTTTTGCTGTGAACCGTCCACTTTCAATATTTTGCTTAATTTGTTTGACCTTGACTAGGCGTGAAGGCTTTGGAGGACTCTATCTAGCTGGTCTCTCTCCGGAACCTCATGAAGAGCCTTCTGCAGACAATCTAGAGGTAGACCACGAATGGTTTGATGAAAAAATTTGGCCTGTGATAGCACAAAGAGCTCCTTGCTTTGAGAACATAAAAGTGAGTATTATTGATTCTTATTTTTCCATTTGTTTGGAAAACACCGTCAGATTCTTCCTTGTCCTATTATTTCATTTGGCTTTCCTTAAACGCAAAACGTGATGGAACACAATTGAGCGTGATGGAATGGGTTACTCTCAGTTAGAGTGGTCTGATCAGTGTTCCGGATGTTTTGATCTTGCTCTGTATTTGTTTGGACTATGACTTTCAAAAGAAAGTACCCTGAGTGAAATTGTTATTTTAAAATTGTTCTGTTGTTTTTAATAAAGTTTCTGATTTTTCATGATATACTTTAAAGAGTCATTCTGTTTAGTTCTTAAACACTTGGAAGCTGCAAAATCGTTTAAAGGTCGCGGAGATTTAAAATGGTAAAAATTTCGACCAGAGTACTTTCTTTTGAAAGTCATAGTACATCAATGGGTGCCGCTCCAACTTTCAAGGGTCTGAAATTTGGTGTTTTTTTCCAAAAAAAATGATAGTACTTGATGAGCTGAGAATAATGGTGACAATGGTGCCTTTGGTCCTTTCCTAAGTGTCTCAGTTTTGGAGATATACACGTGTAAAGTTGCAAAAAATTGTGCGCATAGTGACATCACTACAAGGGATTCCCATTTAAAACAATGTATTTTGGGCCAAAATTTTATTTAGTCTAATTTCTCTAAAGTTTCGCTTGAATCTGTCTCAAAAAGTTGTAATTTGTCCTTATGGGCCACCCTTGCAACACCAATGGCCACAGTATGTACCCCCTATGTTCACACCTGATTTTTGTTGATAAATAGACCCATTTTCTTATTTTTTAACCCCAAATATTAAAGTAACCATAGGGAGTCCGTGAGAGGTATAGTGGCCATAGGGAGTCCACCTACCCCAATAACAATTTACTGAATATATCCGATAAGGAGCAGCAAATGTGACCAATCAATGTGCTGATAGAATTTTATTAAAAAAAATAAATAAAATAAAATAACAAGAAAAAATAAATAAATATAAATAAATAAAAGTGTAAAGAAATAAATAATGTTCGACATTCTACCTACTACTATTCATCTTGTATAATGTTTGATTTGTTACACAGGTAAAATCTGCGTGGGCAGGTTATTATGAATATAATACTCTAGATGAAAATGCACTTATAGGGATGATCCCCTCTTATACTAATCTATACATGATTTCCGGTTTCAGTGGACACGGTAAGATTTTTTACTTTTTCTCTCTTCATTTGAGACTCCTTGCAATCTTTTCCAGGAATCCTTCGAGCAAAATACTAGTTGGTCTCAGTTGTCCGATTCAAAATCACGTGAAACAAGTTGTTAATATTTGTGACGCACTCCAACAAAACCAACCTCATCTTCATCTAGACGTATATTGCGATAGTGGTGCCATTGCATAAGATAGGTTATGATGTTCCTACACAGAATACAAGTGAAAATTCTAAAAATCGACGGAAGTGTTGCCATTCTCTATTTTCCGAAATTCATTTACCACCCGCTCAGGACCTCAGGTCTCAAGTTAGAAAGAAAAGTCTATAGTAACTGACCTTCCGTTTTCTCAAGTATAAATTACTTTTGGCCTGTTATTTGACATAAATTGAATGGTAGCGCTCTGGTGGCAGAAATCGGCACTAAACGCTGAAGAATCAACTTAAAAAATGTTTTTTACAAAGTTCAAAGATGGCAGTCAAATGAGGCGGTCACACTTGGGGGGTCTCATCTGTTTGTAGCGTTCTCCTTGGTGAATCACTTTTCTCAGCATTGAAAGTTGCGATTAGATGGGACAGACTGACTGCCGCATTGTGACTTGCTCATCGATTACCATCTTTGAATTTTGTTCAACGCATCTATTGAGTTTGTGAGTTAATTTTGAGACTCTTCAATTCCTGCAATGTGATTTCCACGGGTTTTTAATCAGGAATCGACCTTTCATAACGCTTTAATAGTTTGCAACAGACCCATAAAAATATAATTGAGAGTCAACTTTAATATGTACTCGTTTTTTCTGACGCATTCCCAATTTTCAAATTTTTCAGGGATTCAACATTCCCCAGCTGCTGGAAGAACAATTGCAGAATTAATAATTCACGGAAATTCAACAATCGATTTGGAAAGGTTATGTCCTAAAAGAGTGTTTCAGAATGAGCCTGTGTTTGAAAAAAATATCGTCTAAAACCAGATGCTTCCTCCAACTATTGTGTCAATCTTTTTATGTCGGAAACGCATTAATCAAAAAACTTTTTGGCTGTTTAGTGTTGATTAATAATATGACAGCGTCTTACTCAATCAGTGTTGCCAGGTTTGGACGGGGTAGAATAGTCCCCTCGTGGATACGGATAGAAGTGTGGTCGAATCTGTCCACTATTGGCAACACTGTACTCAATTTCATACCGGACATGAAGTTTTGACGTAGGTATCAATATAGACGTCTAGCCAGGATCTCCGTACTAAGAATGGCTATTTTGATTTAGATTAAATCCGTGTCAGCATTGTCATCTAGTCAGAGTACAGATGCTCAGTTGGAAAATTTAAACAAATTTACCTGCGCTGAAACCAAAGTTGAATTTAAGGAGGTTGTTTGCAAGAAAACTTTGCAAAGTTTTTGAAAAAGTCGAGATGAAAGCAGAACCAACTTCTTAAACATACTCGTAAAATAGTTTTGTGTAAATTGCGCTAGTTACGGTGCTGTTTTACAGTTGAACTTTAATTTGTAAATTGTAGCAATTCTTGAACTTTGAATTTATCGAAGTAAAAAAAAGTGCTCTTAGACCTCAAGTATGGTGAGTTTATAAATTAGTTAAGGTTATGTTTTCTTGTAAGAACCTTAATGCAGTTCCAGCCACCAACAAATTTTGTCTTACATCATTATAGGGCTTTTCTAGAGGATAAGACCATAACAAGTTAACCCTTTCCACTCGGGTGAAAAATTACCTGTCATTAAATGACATACAGTGCAGCCAAAAATGCTGCCCACCTAAATTTTAGTTCCTCTAAGATGTCCGTAGAGCGTGCCACCAGTTGGAGAGGTCAGATCACGTCGGACATTCGAGCTACGCGTCGCAAAGTTTTATGACTAACGAGATCCGACATACGACTGGAACGGCAAATTCAAAATGTCGGACGAGATCCAACATACGAGTGGAAAGGGTTAAGTTTTGTTCTGAGTTGTTGCCCTGAGAAGTGCGGAGGGTTTCATCACGTCAAAGGCACTGGGTGCTTTTACATTCATAGGGTGTAAACACATAATTGGCAACGAAAAGATTAAGATCTTGGTGGTTAAGAAAGTCTATAACCTGGCAGAGGTACGAGGAATTGGTGCCGTCGGTATATAGGTAGTCAAGAGTTATGAGCACTTTCTGAGCAGTGTCACGTGGTGTCCACAGTTGGAACTAATCGACCCTGGAATCATCTTAAAGAAGAAGTTAGCAAGGACCTCATTGTACTTCATAATACGATTAAGTAAATAAAACCAGTGGGCCGATCATTTACTGCATCGTTAAGACTGTATATGAATGATTCTATTGGTCGAAAATTGTAAAACTTGGCCATTGCTATGGTAACCATCGTTAAAGTACCCGTTATTTAAAGGTTACTCATGAATAACCTTTAAAGAACAGACACTTTAACAATGGTTACCATAGAACAGGCCTGCAGAATCTTCAACAACCTCTGTATTCTTCTGCAATCCCAAAAATTGTTTGCCACATTTTTTCCAAAAAGGTTATTTTTACGCGATCAATGAAATTTTGCCAAAAAATCAGCGCGCTTGATGATATTTTGCCTAAAAATTGGCGCGCTCGATGAAATTTTACCTCCAACTTTGCACATTTTTGCCACACCAATCACGCGATCTGAGATTGCCGAATAGGGAATATTCTGCAGGCCTGCCGTAGCAACGGCCAAGTTTTACAATTTCCGACCAATAGAATCACTCATAGACAATCTTAACGATCTGTTTAACGATGAAGTAAATGATCGACCCGCCGATTTCAGTTTGTTTAAATGATAAATAAGCAAGAATTGTGTTCAATAAATACAAATAAATCGATTTTTATTTGCATCAAGTTTTACTGTACATTTTTGCGTCTTACAGTATAAAAGTAAACTTAACATTGTTTTGTACATTAGATAACAAGTATTTACAGATTTTCAGTACGGTTCAAGATTGAAAATTCTCATCAGTTCGGAAGGAGAGAGTGTGTTCGAGTATCATTTTATTATTTAAATTGCTGTCCTTGGGCACCAAAGAATCCACTTTGTTTGCTTGCACTCCGAGATGGTGCAAATCCGAGCAGTTTTTGAATGTTCTGAAAGCAAAGGCAATTCTAAATTAGCTCTTCAAAACGTGAGACACTTGCAATGGGCGCACTGAACCTGAACATGTACTATTGACAAATTAAAAATTGTCGCGAGATTTTCACGCGCTAAGTTTGGCATTAAAAGTTGATAACTTTGTTTGAAACCCCCCTCCAAAATACCTCCCAAGAGACTGTTGCGTCGGGGGCTTCTGAAATTATCAAAAATGACAAATTTGGGGTCAATGCCCTTTAAGACTTTCTTGTTTAAAATCTTTTGGTTCAGTAGTTTTCGAGAAAAATGCCCTATCCCAGTGGTCTGGTACACCCTGTACAATATTTCCATGAAGGGACTCTAGGCGACCACTGTCGCAGTAGTGCGTGTGAGAGTGGGACTGATCTTCTACGGCTCTCCCAGCCGAAAAAGTATGAAGAGTGGCCAAACCGGAATCTTAAAGGCAAAACTTAGCTCGTGAAAATTTCGCAACAATTTCTGATTTTATGGAGTTATTTTGTAAAACGAGGATCATCAGCACCTGCAGGTAGATCTAAAAAAGATATCTAATGAGTTTGAAAGCTCCAATTCGCAAAATAAGGACGAACTATGGGAATTTGCACTATCACAGTGCGATGCGAGAGATCGAGCAGCGATTGTGCAAATTCTCTTAGTTACGTCCTTATTTTGCGAATTGGATCATCCAAACTTAACATTGCTTTGTTAGATCTACCTACAGGTGCTGACAATCCTCGTTTTACAAAAAAAACTCCATAAGATCTGGTAAATAACCATTAATCGATTGACTAATCGATCACCTTGGTCATGTGGCATGGAATCACCTTAAATGGACAAAATATAGCAAAGCTAGATTCAACGCTTTGCCACTGATGCTAAATTGTTTGATTTTGTTGACCAAGATCTACTATTACCAAATCAGTCCGGTACCAAGTAGGTGGGGTGAATGTGTTCCATGCATTGTTCAAATTTGGTCATTGCCTTGCCCCCAATCCTGATGATAAAAAAAAACCAGGAAAAAACAAAGACCCTTTGAAGACCCTAGGAAAAAAGACGAAACTCAAAGCAATAATAATCAAGTGATACCCCACCCGAGAAGCCTTTTTTATTAAAAAAATAATTTCAAAATAAACTCACTAAATAATTGAACATCATAGAAGCGAGCGCAAGCAAGCTGAAATAACTATTTTTCTACATAAAAATCACAAAATTTTAGACCCTTGCAACTGCCCCATTTTGGACCAATAGTGTCACTCTCAGACTGTGTTAACCATCGGTTTATCAACTAAGTAAATGATCTGCCTGAAGGACTGATCTGGTATTAATAGATCTTGATACGGTTATCAGGATGAATTTAGACTTACCTGTCTTATAGACATAGTGCACAGGATGTAGAGGAAAATGAACGAACATTCTGTAAAGTCTTCTCCTGGCAAATTACGGTGGGAAAAACCTTGGAACCACGGTAGCGGTACAAAAGGTAGCCTTGCCACTATCCTTCCATCAAATCTGAAAAATGTCCAGGCAAATTAGTTACTCGCGTACCAAATGAAACTATTCATTGCAGCTTTAAGCAATAATGGGTCAGTTGCAAATTTTTGCTGTAGCATTATGGAGGATCAATTCCTATGTAAAATAAGATTAAAATTACATTTTAAAAATCAAAAAGTCTCAAAATCCACTCACAAACTCAAGAAATAAATTTAACAAAATTTAAAGATGATGGTCAAAGGAAGGAGGGTCCCACCTAATGGGGCGCTCGCAAACTTTTGCTGTGAGCAAATAAATAATCCAATCTGATGTGAAAACCAGCAAAAATCAGGAAAATCATATGTACTTACAAAGTCTAAAATTTAGTAATAAACTCACAAAACTACTATAACAGCAAGATTGGAATGGAGGTTCGACGCAGGTATCAAGGGGAATTCTTGTCTAATTTGTCACTTTCTCTGGGGAAACATAGAGATAGATCTCAAATTAGATAGGAATTTCCCATGATACCTGCATCGAACCGCCACTAAGCCCAATTATGAGAGTGAATTGCATGATTTTTTAGTGTATTCATTGTCATGTTTACAGGTTTTTATGCAAGAATCAACGAAATTCCCTGTAGCACAAGTTTGTAAGAGCCCCATTGCAGCTTTCTCTAACATGAATCCTTTTTTTCAGCACAGAAATTTGCGACTAGTTGGGACTTCCCGGAGTAGGGCAACCAACTAATGAGAAATAATAAAATAAATCCATCAACACTGAAAACTGGGTTTCCTACCTGAGCTGAGGAAGGGAAAACTCTTGGAAGGTATAGGTCAATTGTAGAATTATTCGTAGATTAATTCGATGGACTCGGCGTTGCCTGACTCACAAAATAATTTCTGAATAATATTTTGCCCGACTCTAGGACTCCCCCATTGTAACCTTCCTTCATTTAACCGCCATCTTTAAATTTTGCTAAATGCATCTACTGAGTTTGTGAGGGGATTTTGGAACTTGAATGCTTTTCGGGTAATTTTCATGCAATTTTACTACGGAATCAACCTTTCTGATGGCTGCGGCAAAATTTTGAAACAGACCCATTTACTGTTTCAAACTGTCAAACGAACCAGGTAGACCGGAGATAGTTTCAGTGCTCTCCACATAATATAGTAATACAATCATATCCAAGTGGAGAAAAATTAAGAAGTTTGAAAACTAAAATCTTAAAAACTTTGAAAATTCTCCACCAAATGCAATCAAATTTTATGCTGTTAACCATGAGACAGTTACAAACATTCTTAGAAAGCTTCCTAAAAATCGATCAAAACTTACCAGCACAACCTGAAGACAAATCAAGAGCATCGCGAAACGCAAAACTTGCTATGCATCATACAAAAAATATCAAAGCTTCATCTCTAATCCACTAAAGATTTAAGTAGAGTATTAAATAAGAAATTGAAAACAAGTTAAATGAACAAACGGAAAATTACTTACATACTGTTGAATACGCTAAGAAGAGTAGTAAATGCTGATCCAATGGCGATCATTGACTTCATTTTTTCTAGATAAAGGTCTCGATTACTAGTTTTCAGTCTTTCCTCTTCTCTCTCTATTTTTTTCTTATGCTGTTTCTCCGATGAAGCACCCAGAGCTTCTTTCTTCTTTTCCACTGAAAAATTTCAAAATTATTCTTTAGCTGCATCGCAATAGACCGGATTCGTCTCAGTCATGAGTCGTGAATAATTGAGAGATTGAAATTATTATGTATTTTATTTTTTTATTTATTAATTATCAACGGGACAAGTCCCAATTAAAAAACAAAAATAACAAAGAAATTAGCAACTTATGTTGTATCCAGATATTGTAATTCAAAATTTGATTAGGAAAAAATTTTTATCGAAAATAACTTTTACTCATTTTTGTTTTCTCACATTTTTCTTTAGTTGATAGGTATATTTTTTTCTATACATTTTTTTTTTTTTTTTTTTTAATATTTTAGCTCTTTTCTCATATTTCTCACAAGCTTAATAGACTGTTTTAGTAGAGCGATATATCGTATCGATTGCCGTTCGAGGGCCTCTGGTTCCAAACAAACTTTGGTTCAATGTAATTTCCCCATAAGCGAACTTTTGAACGGAAATTTAGGGTATTATTATTATTTATTATTACTTAAGGACCGCCCCCGAAGGAGTATCGCACTGCGACCTTTTCAGGTCTCTTGTGCTTTCACGATCCGGTTTGTGCCGATGTGCGTGGTGAGTTATCTTATCAACCTCTCTCCTCTCATCTTTGCTGACAAGATGACTGTAATTGAGGCACATTTCGGGATTCCCATCTCTGCTGAGTCAACTTGTTTCAGCCTCATGTCTCACAGATGGCAGCATCTGTAGAGACGTCAACGGCATCGCAAGTTTGGGCTTCAGCGTGAGTCCATGGCTCAGCTATGGGAGATGTAGATCACCAGGGGGGCGAGCGGTGTCCCGCAAGCCCCCTACCTGACCCCGCTTGCTCTAGACGCCTAATTTTCCGAGATTAAGGCCGCGAAGTCCGTCTGTGCGTCCTCCGCGTCAGTTCTATCGTGAAAATTAGGGTCACTACCGGGATTTGAACCCGGGACCTATTGATCTAGAGTCAGGAGCCCTGACCACTAGACCAACCTGGCCGGGTTCCAAACAAACTCTGGTTCAATGTAATTTCCCCATAAGCGAACTTTTGAACGGAAATTTAGGGTATTAAATCAAACAATTAATGCGACCTTTTTGTGATTATGAATTCTACATCCTCGAAAATGCTTAATATTGCCTGGGTCCACCCGTAAAACTGCCGGAATCAACAAGATATTACAGCTTAAACGATTCGTTTGGAGGTTGGAATCACCCAAATGTTATTGTTGTTGTTGTGGAATTTGGCGGGATTTGGGGCGATTCTAACCTACAAATGCAACATTTAATCTGTAATATCTTGTTGATTCCGGCAGTTTTACGGGTGGACCCAGGCAATATTAAGCATTTTCGAGGATGTAGAATTCATAATCACAAAAAGGTCGCATTAATTGTTTGATTTAATACCCTAAATTTCCGTTCAAAAGTTCGCTTATGGGGAAATTACATTGAACCAGAGTTTGTTTGGAACCAGAGGCCCTCGGACGGCAATCGATACGATATATCGCTCTACTAAAACAGTCTATTCTTGTATAATATGTGGTGAAGAGAGTGATTTAAACCAATGCATAACTGAGCCAAGTACTAAGTACTTACTGGGTGTGCAGAGGATAGTCTAAGTAAACAAGCACCTTTGGAAGCGATTTACCATAAACAGCCACCGCTGTGTTCACACTATGATGTATGATGTAGCCTTTGGGCAAGAGGATATTAAATTGTACTTAATGGTGGCTTTTAGAGAAACGCCACTAGACTGTTGTTTGATTCATCAAATTCAGTTGCTAAATAAGTCTGATAAGGAGCATGAAACTTTTCCAATTTAAAACCCTCCAAAAGAAGTGTCAATCACTTAATAGACTTTTCATCACCTCAAATTTCTGTCTCGACAACAGTCACACAGCGTTTCTCCATGAGCGACCATTGTCATAAAATACTCACAAGCCCAAAGCCTACTTCTCATATTACCCTGGTCCACGGTCAGCATGAGCTGACCTGTTTATTTAAATCTTGGCGCAGTGAACACCTTCAAATTTGACCTTCTATAAGAGAGCTAGGAGGAAATGTCCAAAAATAAATGACCAAACTGAAAATGTCCAAAAATGAACAAAATCCAACTTAGAAAAAAAAAAATGTCCAATAGACTACACAAAGTCCAAAAACCAAAACCGATCAACAACCTTAAACAATGTCCATCAAAAATGTCCACAATGAACCTACTATCGACTAGCCCTATATGAATCTATAAGATAACAGACCTACATGAGTTTTTATCTCATTGACTTTGATCTTACCTTTACTTACGGTCTTATTTGGACACATTTCATTCCTTTCATGACTGCGACCCTTAATTTAAGCAAATTTTAGCACTCATCTTTTGTGCTGATTGGTGTTTTATTATTCATTTTGGCCTGCTTATAATTTTTTTTTCTGGTCGTTTTAAGTTTGGAGTTTTATAGCATTTTGGATAATTTCTTCAATTGGATTTTTTTTATAATTAGACTTGATTAATTTATGAATATTTTTGTGCAGACACTTGTTTATGGACATTTCCTCCTAGCCCCTGGGCTGTGTAAGGGTTATTAGAGCTCGTTTCAGAAGTGTAGGCGGACCAAAACCATAATCTTTGGCGAATTTTCAACTTTTATTCCTTCAATTCAATACCGAACTTGCCCCTGACTTTATTCTTTTGTGTTTAAAGTTTTCCTCATTGAAAAGTGAACACTCAATTTCATTTTATTCATTTTTATCGAGTAATATCAGAAATAATGTTGACAAATTCCAAAGATTATTGGTCTAGGTCCGCCTACACTTCTGAAACTACCTCTAAAATGGATAAAATACACAGTTGCCAGATTGCACGTTTCAAAAATGCAAGTCATAGCCGTGTTGCTCCATGGAGATACTTTGTAACAGATAACCTTTCCTATCAAGGACTACTACTAAAAACTATTACAAAGGTGATTCATTATGGTAGCGTTCTAGAATTCATCCCTTTAATGTTTGGATGCAGAAAAGATTATGAATAGCAGCACTGTTCAATACACATAGATATACTACATCCAGTGGCATAGTGTGCATTTTGGCAACGTTGTACTTTGTCTATTCAAACCCATGTAAAAGGTTGAATGCGAAGATGTTCACCGAACACCTAATACTTCGATCTTTTCGTTAGTTTAAATGGACGAACTGCAACGTTACCATATGTTACGCTACGCCACTGACTACATAACAGGATGGCGTAATCTTCTTTGCACGGATGCGGTAAATGGTTGAATTTTAGAACGCTACCGTGGTTGCTTACATTTTTTACTTTGCTTCTCCACTTCCGTCTTCAATCTTTGGTACTTATCAGTCCTGTATACGAGGAGCCAAGTGAGACCTGAAAAAGGGATAACATTAATCAGTTATGATAATAAAAATAAAGTGAAAAAATGTTGATGTATGAGTGGAAAATAATGCTCACAATGATAATAATTGTCCTGCCGTCAAACTTTTACTGCAATCATCAAAGCAGGACACTCCCATCACCAGATGACACAGACTGAAGGAATGAATAACACTGCCTAGACGCTTAGGAGTCTTTGGACTTCCGCAAAATTTCCTCAAAGGCCTGATTGAGCGTTCTTCAAATATTTTAGTATCTTGAGAACTTTCACTCGTATGTTATGGAGAGTACAGACTAATTCAAAGAAATTACAATGAGACCAAATTTTCACCTTGAAGCGTGAATAATCTTATGAAAAATCTCAATGCGTAGGACTTCCGCTTGAGTTCAATCAACAAATTGGATTGAAATATTAAAAAGTTCAAAAAGAAGGGTATGATGGGAAAATCATCAACAGAAACTACAATCAAAAGTTAAATTCGAGATCGTTACAATTTTTCATCATGATAGGGCGTATCTCCCACTAAATTTCATTAATAAAAATTAACTTGTTTCCACAAATTTTTGTCTCCCAAAATATTGATTTTGTTTATGACTACCTTCAACAGACAGATAATCGGTGACTTATATAATTGCACCAGAATCCCATAATTAGGACCAGACAGCAGCTGGGTAAGTAATAGTCTGAGAAGGAGGTAAGTACATAAATTATTTTCTCACTTACCTTCACCTAGAAAGGCTGTGCAGATAGATATCGCAAGAATTAACAAAGTGTCAGCCCACATAGCACTGAAAATTTTTTATAACGAATCACAGAGATTTTAAAATAATTACTGATTTTTATTTGAAAATAAACTTATTGCTAGTTCCTACTACAGGACAAAGTCAATGCACTTTCGACTTCCAACAACATCAAAACATAACCTAACTTATTGCGTGGAGCCGCAATATAGAGCGGAGCGTTGATAAAAAATTAGCAGCAACTTTTACAGAGGCTTTTGCAGGAGTTCGATAAAAGTGTAACTTTACTGTATAACTAGTTGCAGCACTTCCCGGAGCCGTCTCCGGTGATGCCAAATGATATTATATGGATGACTGTGCCACTCTTCAAGTCTCCGCTCTCTAATCAGCAAGGAATCGTCGTGCTGTGCTGTGGCTTCTAGCTTCTGCTGGCTTCGGGCTTCGGTTCGGTGCTTTGTCGAGAAGGGAGTAGTGTTGTGTGTGTGTATTTGTGTGTATGTGTTATCAGTGTGTGTGCGAAGCGTCTATGACTCTATGGTGTAAGTGTGTGGTCATTTTGATAGTGAAACATTATTATTGGTGAAACTTATGAGACCCAAACTTCTTTCAACTTTAAGGAATCAAAATTTTCTTTTCCACCGCCCTTGTCTGTGCTTCGATACCGCTATCCGTCCTGTTTCAGTGATAATTAATTGTGAAAATTCAGTCGAGTAGTGAATTCATTATGTGGAGCCATAACCAAACTTTTGAAAACATTGGGACAATAACAGATAGTTTTTATCAGATAATAATTTGCTACGTCTACTGCAAGCAACTAAATTGCTAGACTATTGCCTGTTGTAGCATTTTCAGCTTTGAATTTGAAAGCCATGGGATCGCTTTTATTTGTTCTTATTCCTTTGTGTATCTCCATGTAGCTTAGAAACTTGAATTTCTGAATATTCTGTTGTGCCAGTTCAGAGATCCGAATCTGGCAGTATCAGCTCCATTCATGTCATCTCTATGGAGAAAGGTATGTACTTATTAAGTCTATCGTTACAGTTCCGAGAATGTTAGTCACTAAAGTAAACTATAGGTTTCCTTAAGTTCTCGTCGTTGCGAGAAAGGTTATGATTTTATGTCTGAAGCACTGTTCACCGCCCAGTACAAGTTGGTTATACTTAGGTGTTTATCACTCAACAACGTTTTGGTTTCAGTCAAAGGACTCTACTTAAAGCAAAAATCATTGTTTAAGTTTTCAGCTGTGGCCAACTTTTGTTTTCCTGGGGGAAGCCCAGTTTTTAAATTTTCTATAAATTCCAGCTGTAGAAATATTATGTTGTGCTTCCTCGAATCTTAGGGAGAATGAAAATTGCAATGAACTGAAATTTCTCCTCAGTTTTAGAATCATTACTTAAACTGCAAGAATAGTTCACTTTTAAGGGACAGTTTGCTTTATTTTCAACTTGAATAACCTCCTGAAATTTAAGAGCAACATGCTCAGAATTACTATTAGTTATGATCTGAATATCGGCTGGAGTCCTACTTTTAGCATTTTAAGTACCCATCTGTTCAGTGGCGGATCCTTGAACATGTCTGTTTTCCTCTCTCTACCCCGTTTGAATGTGTGTGTTGGAAAAGGACAGCTTAAGTGGCTCCTTGGCCCACTCCTCTATAGATGCGTTTTTTTCCCCCATCTACTGCACTGATCCAGCAAGAATTTAGCTGGGACTGCACTGATCCATCTGTCCATTGGTCCAGCGAAGTTTTGTCAATTCGTACGATTTAGTTTGAAGAGGTTAGGCTTTGCCCATTTGTAAACACGGATATAAACAAAGGAGGCCTATCCAGCGGCCGTAGGAGACCGCTGGGACAGCTGGCACCGAATGGAATCCAGCGGAGAGGAAAGAAATGGTTTGCTGGGTGCCAGCGGATGGGAAAAAAAAACGGGTCTTATCCTTTTCTAACACTTGCGTTCAAATAGACAGAGAGAGAAAGGGACAAGTTTGTGAATCTACTGCTGCAACAATTGTCACTGACTATCCAACTAACTTTGTCTCCTCTACTTTCGCTTTCGTTTACAATTCTTCTTTCTCTTCATCTTAACAGGACGAGAAGCGTCTTATTTTTGAAAATTGGTGATTGATTGAACGCACTAAGGAAAAATCTAGCTTCAGGAAGGTAACATTTAGCTTATGCGAAGGATCGAGTGATGGATGAGCGTTTTCTCAGGCGCATTGAGGGTTACAGACGTCATCACAACTGTAGTGAACCAAAATTCTCAAAGGCCTTCAGCGGCCATGCCGAACAAAATTTTGAGCAGACTATGCTGCTGAAGCAAAAGTATCTGGAAACTAAAGGGAAGAGACAGAAAAAGGCAGACAAGAAGCAAACGGAAAATTCAACACCTAATAGCTTAGCTCCTGCTCCGGTGAGTATTCTTGTTTTTTGTTTGTTCCAGTGGAACCTGAGAACATGTTGGCCTCCATGGTCTGGTGGTTAGCGCAAGTGGCCACTAACCCAGAGGTTCTGGGTTTGAATTCCAGCCGGGGTGATAAGATCTGCCCGGGTTTGAATCCCAGCCGGGGTGATAAGATTTGAAAATCTCAAATCTAATCATCTCAGAAGGACATAAATGTACAGTCAACAAATTAAAAAATGTCAGTCGACTCCCTAGATTTTGGCAAGGTAGGCCACCTGCAATACTTCAATTCACTGTGTAAAGTACTGCAAGTTGCCTATCTTAACCAGAATCTAAGGAGTCGACTGACATAATTTAATTCGCCGACTGTAACTCTTCTCTCTTTCATCTTTCCTTCTTCCTCTCTCTTCCGTTTTGTCTGTTGGGCCCTAGTTGGCGACAAAGGACTCTTAAACGTCCCCCCCAAAAAAAAAACTGTCAACACTGCCAGAAGTGAACCTGGTGCTTTATCTTTCTCTCTCCGACCATTTATATACGTGTGTTAAGAAATGATAGAGATAGAGTCACCTGACTTTGGCCCCTATCTCTGTCTCCTTTTAACTCTTGCGTTCAAATGAGTAAGACATAATCTTGAATCCGTCTTTAAGTGTAGCTTGCGTAAGCAGCCAAAGGCAAAACTTGTATCCCAGCAAAAAGATGCAAAATTGTATCAATAGTAATGAAACAAGAATCAATGAACCGATTTAGTGATTACGTCACAATAAAAATTGGATCCAAACAAATGTTCCTTATTAATAGAAATTAATAAGCAATTAGATCCACTTTTTCGAATACAAATTCATGCTAGTGAACAACCAGTTTTCTCAAATTTTACTGTACCATTAGATTCCACGCACCTTAAAGTATCTTTTCACTCCAACATAGTTCATGAATGATCACAAGCGAATCTACGATCACAATTATATCAAATAATGTCCTATATCTTGTCCGTGTCTTACTCGCAGTCCCTTATGGGCTTATCATCGCCATGACACTCAATCATCCTATTCTCTCTTCAAATCGAAGCTTGTTAGAGGTATAACATGTGATGTGATGGTTCTGATGAGATTAATGTATGATACTATGATGTTTCAAAACTTTTGTTGAAACGTAATTATATTTTGAGGATGTAGAATCCATTGGTGTGATAAAATCTGAGGGAACTGTTTGTTCACCAGCATGAATTTGTTCGTAGAATTGGGTTCTGATTTTTTACGGGAAACCGTGTGAGGACATTTGTTTGGATCCAATTATTTTCGTTACATTGCACTAAATTGGTTAATTGAAAAAATAGTTGCCTCACTGACCACCATGGGTAGGGTGGATCATTTTTGACCTTTTTTCAGCTAGGGGAAAGGGCTAGTGCGGAATGGTTGCCTTTTGGTGTCAAATGAATGCACGTTCAACCGTTTTGGATTTGGTCAATATTTAGTGGTGCCGGAATGACCTTGAAATTTGACGATTTTTCGAAAAACGGCAAAAAATGACGGTTTTTTGGTCACAGCGCCTTCAAAATGAGAGATAGGCAAAATCGGTTTCATCGAACGAGTAGCAAATTTAATTTTGCATCGATAATGTCCCTACCATTTTTTGCCTAGGACTACTCATTTGGCGGGAAAATTGAAAAATCGGCGCTAAAGCGAGGAAACTCCAAAATCGGCCGATTTAACGTTTATAGCGGAAAAAACTGGGATTTACGGCAAAACCTTTGGTTTAAATAAAAAATTGTAAGAGTAAAAATTTTTTATAAATTAAATTTTCAACAAGTTTTGTCTCTTATGATTTAACGATTGAGCCAACGGTCAACGAGTTAACACGTGTAACGTAACTAAAATTGTGATCAAGAGGCGGTAACATACCTACAACCAGCAGCGTTTTTACCAGTGGCGTCGCCTGCAATCGGGCAACGCTGCATTCCGTTCATTTAAACGCATGTAAAATATCGATTAGAGGGATTGAACTCTGCACCGAAAATAGTTCGATCTCTTACACGTGCTTAAATGCACGAAATACGATGTTGCCGAATTGCATTCCACACCACTGATGCTTTCATTTAAATGAAAGCAGCTCTTAGCGTTACCCAGAACTCATTCGTAGCGGTGGCTGCTTCGCGATTTCCTCCCATTCCCTCCCTCCTCCCAACCATGTGAGGAAATGGTTATTAGCCAGATGATCGGATTTTGGTACAGATTTGATCAGATTCTTAACACTTCGATGAGAAAGCATCATAGTTGAGTTGTTTTTCAACAGACTCAAATAGTGAGACGTGGAGACGTCACGATGTAGTATGTCCCATGCGATGACGTTATCACTAATTGAGTCTACTGGAGGAGGAGGGTCCTGCTTTCAAAAAATCATTTAAATCTTTCGTGGGTGCAGATGTGTCCACTTTCGATAGTTTACGCGCGAACAATCTGGACCGAATGAAACCATCGCGCGCTTCCGGGCCACTTACTGTGGACGAGGCCTCGGTGACCAGTTTTACTGCTCGTTCCACAGCTTGGATATGACACGGAAAGTTATCTATTCTTTTGTCTTCGGAAGAAATCAATTGTTTCAGATATTCATCCGAGAGATGTGAATGTGGGTGGATTTCAGCTAATGGGAGAAAACGGGTTCCCAAAAAAAGTTAAAATTGAATATCATATTATCGTATGAAGGAACATTTTTTTACCATCTCGCAACCATAATCTGTACGATAAAATTTCGTGCAGCGCTCGTTTATATGATTTCGAAATGAACTGCGGGCTTTAATACGGAAAAATACGTTTTGATGTCAGTCTGGTATTAATGCATGTTTAACAAAGGTCCTACAACCCAATTACCAAAAATATATGAACATTTTTAAAACACTGTTGTCGAAGGCAAAGTTTAAGAGTTAGCAAGTCAAATGGCCCAATTCCTAGGCAATTTTTATATTATTTTGAGCTTCCAGTCTGTTAAATTGCCGTATTTTTATTGCAGGTTTGAGTTTTTGGATAGAAAAAGTTCATACCTGCCACGAAAAAATTTAAGATGGTGTATGAATAGCTCTGAATATGTTTTATAACTTGTCATATAGAGCCAAATGTCAGCCTGGTAGTGGTATTTAGGGAAGGTTGAAGCCATCCTCAGTCTGGTGACGTTTTTTTTTTTTTTTTTTTTTTTCTCAAAACCTAAGACAAAATGTGTACTCCAGCATTTTTTCCTAATGTTTCATCATTTCTTTCTTTTTCGCACAGTTTTCTCTGGCTCGTCATTTCTTTTTTGCCTCTTCGCAGTCTGCCAACCACTACGACGACAACACCAGACTGACCGTTGGAATGACCGTCACACCAGACTGACATTTGCCGATTTCGAATTTTTCCCACCAACTTATGGTACCAAAATAAAACAAAACATTGAGGAAAGGTTGAGGAAAGGTTAAAACTTTAGGGAAAAAATGCTTAAGCACATGTTTTGTCACACGTTCGTCGTTCCGAGACAAAAAGCCGTCACCAGACTGACAGTGAATAAGTGTGACACTCCAAAAATCAGTAAACAAAGTGAAATCTCGCCTAAAATAAAAAAAAAATATGATGACTTACCAAGTACTTGCCGGCTTGGTACCCCCTTTTACTCCAAATATTTTTCCTAATTAGCCCTCTAGGGCTACCTGAATTTTGGTCTTGAAGGAAAATGCACTGCGTCACCAGACTGACCGAAAACTGAATTACACACTTTGAGTCCAGACTTGGTATCACATGATACAAGGCTGAAAAGAGGCCTGGGTGTTTTTTTTTTTTTTTTTGGTGACGATTTAAAACTTCAACTTCCCCTAAATTACACGTCACCAGAATGACATTTTGACTATAAAACAGGGTATAAAATATATTCAGTTAGTCATATACTCTCTCGAATTTTTTCGTAGCACTTACCTATGAACTTTTTCTATCCGAAAAATCAAACCAGGAATGAAAATGCGATGACTTGACTGAGAGGCAGCTCAAACCCCTCTTATCTCGCATTAGCTGAAATCCACCCATTTATAGGTGGCGAAGATATTTTCTCAGTCTTCCAATATTGATCAAGTTGGTGTAGTGAGTAGCAGAAAAATTATATTTTGGCACAGCAAAATCTCTGGGACGTTCATGGTTTTTTTTTTTCATCGTTTGGGATGTCAGGTTTTTCACAAGTACCAATGTCTCTAAAAACAGCTTTTGCTATCTCTGCGGCTGCTCGATCGGATACTCCTACTTTATCACATGCGAGAGCGAGGAGATATGTTCTCGCTGCTTTCATTAAAATGAAAGCATCAGTGGTGTGGAATGCAATTCGGCAACATCGTATTTCGTGCATTTAAGCACGTGTAAGAGATCGAACTATTTTCGGTGCAGAGTTCAATCCCTCTAATCGATATTTTACATGCGTTTAAATGAACGGAATGCAGCGTTGCCCGATTGCAGGCGACGCCACTGGTAAAAACGCTGCTGGTTGTAGGTATGTTACCGCCTCTTGATCACCATTTTAGTTACGTTACACGTGTTAACTCGTTGACCGTTGGCTCAATCGTTAAATCATAAGAGACAAAACTTGTTGAAAATTTAATTTATAAAAAATTTTTACTCTTACAATTTTTCATTTAAACCAAAGGTTTTGCCGTAAATCCCAGTTTTTTCCGCTATAAACGTTAAATCGGCCGATTTTGGAGTTTCCTCGCTTTAGCGCCGATTTTTCAATTTTCCCGCCAAATGAGTAGTCCTAGGCAAAAAATGGTAGGGACATTATCGATGCAAAATTAAATTTGCTACTCGTTCGATGAAACCGATTTTGCCTATCTCTCATTTTGAAGGCGCTGTGACCAAAAAACCGTCATTTTTTGCCGTTTTTCGAAAAATCGTCAAATTTCAAGGTCATTCCGGCACCACTAAATATTGACCAAATCCAAAACGGTTGAACGTGCATTCATTTGACACCAAAAGGCAACAATTCCGCACTAGCCCTTTCCCCTAGCTGAAAAAAGGTCAAAAATGATCCACCCTAACCATGGGCCCTTGTTTACTAGAGATTAGGCAGTATGTCTGCAAGTGAGTTCATTAGCCTGTTAAACCGTTTTCTCTTGTAAATTTGCTAAAGAAAAGTAACGAATTAAAAAATATTGATAATCATTATTCAGTATCGATGGCAGGGCATTGTTCTAGATTCATTTCAGCGCTTTTTAAGGAAGTCACTCTTTTTATTAAAGCTTGCTATTTTAATATTTAATTTTTTTGCAGAAATTTCGAACCAAGAGGAGTGCCTCTGATGATCTCGATGGAGAAAATAATTCTTATGCTGGTGGACCACCACCCAAGAGTCAACCGCCTGGTGCTCCCGGTGCTCCCACTGCCAACAGTCAAGAAAACCGTACAAAATTCTCAGTAGAAATTGTTCAACAACTAGAATTTACTACGACCACCACAAACTCTCAGATCTCAACTAATGTTACCGTGAAAACCTTCAATACGTCGGTGAAATGCGACGGACAAACTGGACAAACTCAGTCGCCGTCACCTGCCGCGAACAAAACAAATAATCCGACATCTCCTCTATCGTCGGCAACCGCCAACGATGTGGAATGCAAACAAGAACCGGAGTTATCAGAATTTGTAGATCTTGAAGAGTGTGCTGCTGCATTGGCTAAGGATGCGGTAAACGGTGGCTCATCTTTCCCCGGTTTCGGAGATTTAATCGGCGATGAATCCGGTGATAATATGATTCCTCCCGACGCTTTCAAAGATCTCATCTCAGAAATATCCGGCATTACTTCGGATTTGTTTGACTTCGAAGACAGCAAATTAAATCTCGACTCCCAACAGTTCAAAGTTGAAGAGCCCAATCCGCAATCGCAATCAGATTTTCATCGAAAGAGCAATCATCCTACGCAACCTCAACAAAAACCATTACAGCAGCAACATTGCAAATCGCCTGCAGCAGCCGCTCCAAACTTGTTGCAACCGAACAGCGTTTTCGATCAACATCCGCAGCAGATACAACAACCGCAATTACAAAGCTCTCATCAGCAACCTCTCCCATCGCAGAACCAACAACATAATTCCATCAACATGAAACAGCAACAAAGGATGCAATTTCAGTCATCGTTACCAGAGCTCAGTCCTGCTGCGCAGACTCTCAAACAAATGGCAGAACAACACCAACATAAAACACAACAAATGGGTTTAAATTATAACCAGACAAATAGGAACATGAGTACAGCTGCAAAACCGCCCTATGCGGACTATCAATTCCATAATACTAGTAGCCCAGATTTCATAAACCAATCAGCTGGTAGTCAATCTAATTTCAAGCAAAATTTGGTTCAGTCTGGGCCTGGACCGGTATTATTAGACAACGTAAAGCAAGAATTTAGTCCAAGCAATAAAACGCCTCAACCGCGACCTGCCATTAGCACTCCGCCATATAAGCAACAGTATTCCCCCTACAGTAGTCCTGGACATGGGAGTCCTCAATATTCCAATCGACCTCCGCCAGGAGGCAGTTCAGCGCCACCACCGCGACCACCCTCCTGTCCAAACTCAACTTCGCTTCAAATGAATCAGTCGCAGCAGATACATTTTTCACAGTCTCAAGGAACGCAGATTCAGGTAAGTTTTTTTTTTTTTTCATTTTTGTTTTATTATTACTATCCTCTACTCTTTGGAAAGTTTAAGTATACATTCCAAGTTAAAATAAATACGCAAGGTGTTTCTCAACAAGTAGTGACACTTGTTTTTAACCACAAATACTACTTACCTGCGCTTCACAAGGGACGAGAGGAAGTTTAAAGCTTGGTAAACCAAGAGGTTGTAAGATCCATTGGCTTCCTTCAATTAAGTCTTTGGGTCAACCCGCCATCGTCCAACAATATGAAGACATTCTGATTTGGGCAGTCATGATTTGGGCGCCTCATAGTTGCATTTAGTCACCCTAAAAATGCATTTTTGTGGAGGTGTGTCATAAAGCATTAAACCGACTTTAACTTCACTACATGATTCTTTCATGTGATTTGATATATTTTTCTGTTGACTATTATCTTCCCAAAACTATAAAGCCTTTTTACTCAAAACCATATTATTTCTATTTAAAACTTCAAAACGTCTCGATGGGGCAGTTTTGCAAGGGTCTGAAATGTTGCGTTTTTTTTAAAAGAAAATGAAAGCTTTTGATGAGCTGAGAACAATGATGCCTTTGGTTTCTTATTAAGTCCCATTGTTCCGAAGATGATATTTTGGCTCAAAATACGTTGTTTTAAATGGGAATTCCACATAGTGACATCACTATGCACACGATTTTTTTGTAACTTCACACGTTTGTATCTTTCAAACCGGGACACGTAGGAAAAAACCAAAGGCACCATTGTTCTCAACTCATCAAGTACTACCATTTTTCTTTGAGGAAACTTGAAATTTTAGACCCTCGCAACTGCCCAATTTTTTCAATTTTTGCACGTTTCTGGTCTTGAACTGTCCGTCATACCCTTTCCTACGCCGTGTTACCAATATCTTAATTTTCATCCGGGTGAAGATTAGGTCGGTTTTGTCTGAATGTATTGCATATCTGTCTATTTGGCTATTTTACTATCTATCTCGTAATTCGCTTAGCCAGGATCAAATCCATGATTTTTAACAAACCCCGAAATCAACCACTTGTTTATCATTTCTAAACTCTCTTTTGTCCAAAGAACAACAAAAATCACTTAGAATCCTGGGACCAATAAATTTTCAGTACAGACAGCCCCCGAAAAACGTTGGATGGTGAGCGTTTACGTGTGGTTTTAAAACTATAAATGCTCTATAAATAAAAAAGAAAATAAATAAATAAACTTTGAATTCTAGATGATGTCCCAGCAGCAGCAGCACATTGGTGTTCGACCTCCTCCACCGGAATACAAAGTTTCACCCAATCAGTCAGCGCCAGGAGTTCACAGTAACCATGGCAGTTCCTCTGGAATCCCACCTGGATTGATCAATCAACGGTTTGCTGGTCCGGTCCAACATCAGCAGCAGCGCAGAGTCGTACAACAACCGATGCCTCCATCAGGTTTGTGCTCATTATTTTCATTCATCCTTTTTTCAGAGGAGTTAAGCTGATGGGTCATTCTGGGTAATAAGTAACATTCGTTACTTGTCGAAACTGTAATTTTGACTTAAAAACTTGCAGTTTTCTCCTTAACTGTAACAAAGTTCGCAAGTAAGTAGTGACCTCCAACTTTGGTCATTGCTAAAAAAAAGTTGAACGTTATAAGTTTTTAAGTTAAAACTAAGTTGTATTTTGATAAAAGGGTATATATCTGTTTCTCTCTCTCTCTCTCTCTCTCTCTCTCTCTCTCTCTCTCTCTCTCTCTCTCTCTCTCTCTCTCTCTCTCTCTCTCTCTCTCTCTCTCTCTCTCTCTCTCTCTCTCTCTCTCTCTCTCTCTCTCTCTCTCTCTCTCTCTCTCTCTCTCTCTCTCTCTCTCTCTCTCTTTCTCCCCCTCTCTCTAAACTGAAGGCAGGGAAGATAGGAATGTCCAGGTCCTACTGCCTTCAGTCAAATAAAATCTCTATCTCTCTCTCCCCCCTCCCCCCCCCCCCCCCCCCCCCCCTCTCTCTCTCTCTCTCTCTCTCTCTCTCTCTCTTGTCAAAACTCTCCAGAATTTAGATTCACCTTCTTTTTTCTCTTTGAATATCTGTAGGTCCAATGATAAGGCCAAATGCAGGCTTTATGATGATGTCAAATCCTCATCTTCCTCCTCAACGGATGCCATTCCCTCAGAGGCCTCAAAGGATGCCGACTTCGGAAATCATGTCGCCTGAATGGCGGCAGATGATGCATCAGCAGCAACAGCAACAACAACAACAGCAGCAGCAACAACATCATCAGCAGCGCCAACATCAGCAACAGCAGCACCAACACCAGCAGCAGCAACATCAGCAACAGCAGCCACCACCTCAGCAGCATCCGCAACAAGGACAGCAACAGCAACAGTTTAGAACAGCATTTAGACAAACGCAAGGTATTCTCACAATCATGACTCAGTCTATCTATTTATTTCTTCTTGGTTCTATTGACTGTTTCAGTAGAGCGATAGATCGTATCAATTGCTGTCCAATAGCTAGGTTCCGAACAAACTCTGATTCAACAGGAATTAACGTAGGAATTAACAAAGGGAGCATGAAGGAGCACCATCCAACATGGTCCGTACGGTGACGGATGCAATTTTGGTGCTTCGGTCTCACTATGCAAAAACCTCAACAACTTTTCTCATCAGTCAACGTATGGACCATGTTTGCGGTGTTCTGTTGAGATCCCGAAAAGAAAAGTTGCCTTTTCGGGCAAACGTGGGCAAGATAGATAGTGCATGGTCTCCTATATTTTGTCTCTGGTTTCAAATTTCATGGAAATTAAGGGGGGGGGGGTCTGATTAGAAATCATCATTCTCTGGTCTGATTTGACATGGAGTGACCCCCTAAGGGAAAATAAAAAAATGCTTTTGTTCTTATCAGTAGTGTAGCATCAGGAATAACCTGAAATTGTCAGGTTTCAAATAATGTTACGTCCTCACATTCCCACACGCAGATGATCGGTGAGCTCTTGCTGAGAGTTAAAACCATACGCAACTATACTTATGTACGCATCATCCAACATCTTTCGGGGGTCCATCAAGGCGCAGCACTATTTGGTCTGTGGGACTTCGATTCCATCCGGAAAACGTGGCACTATCATAGAATTTGGATGATAAACCAGTTTTATCAGGGATTCGTATTGCACAGAGACAAATAGAGACCCTGCGCAAAGCTTGCAACAGGTGTCCGCTTTTCTGGCTCAATTTTCGTCAGAACTCATCGAAACAACAGCCACCATTCACCTGTTGTTGACTGATAAGCGTGTAGTATGCATTCGCCAAGCAAAACCTGTTTCCGAGACCGCGGACAAATCACAGCCTTTTGTTGAGCTCACCATCCAACACTAGGCGAAGGTTGATTGTTGAGGCCGATGAGTCCCGACAAAAGTAGTCCATGAAAAATGGACACCGCGCGCAACCACGGGAAGAATAGGGAGTGTGCACGGTCTCTATTTGTCTCTGGTATTACATTATAATCAATGCTCTGATTCTCTTTGGACCAGAAGTTTTAAACATTCCTATTTATTGATTTTTTTAAGTTTCATTCAATTGTATTTTACTCGTTTTTCTCTCTATCTTTGAAGGAGTTGCATTTTCATCAGGAAATGAAAATTCTCAAATAGTATTCGGACAAATGCAGCAAATGCAGCAAAGGAATATGATGATGCCCCACCACCAAGTCTCCGCCAACCAAATGGTAATATAAATCCTTTCAATTTTAAACCATCTCAGTTACCACCGAAATGCTTTTGCTTACATATACCTCGGAATATCAACCAGACCTGTTGAAGATGTAAAAGTGTAAATGAGTAGATGTAACTGTCATAACATCACAAAAAAAGGAGTCACATGGATACAAAGAGAGTTGAGAAAGAAGAATTGAGAGAAGAGTTACTCAGTTGAAAAAGGAGGTGAGAGAGAAAACAAAATAGTGGAATTACAGAAAGCAAATTTTTGCGTCGAAATCCAACAGAATTATACAAAATTATTGCCAACCTACGCATGACAACAGTGGATGACACAAAACTTGATCGTATTTTTCGAACTTCTTCGGTATTTTCAGCTATGGATGGCATCGGTTCGATTTTGAATTCAAGTCCAGAGGTGAATTCAAAATCGCATTGATGCCATCGATGCTGGGAAAACACCTGAAAACTCAACTGAGTTCCCATGAATATGTAGGTTAGGTTGGTATTGTTAATCATATTCGATCGCGAAAATTCGCTTATAGATGTAAAGAGAATTGAAGAATTGAATAAAGAGTGGAGTAATATTCTAAAACTTAATGATATGTTATATGAGAGAAAGGAAGTGTGAAAAACAGAAAAAAAAAAATATCTGGAGCACTTTACCTTATTCTCCTTGTATGCTTTAGATACTTCCATCCCGTTTTTGAGAGTGTCTGGCTTGTCGTCGTATCTCTTTTCTTTTCCCATCCATGTTTGAGAATACTTTGGTTGTCTTTTCCATCTTTTTTTTATCCAGTCCAGCAGTGGCGTACTGTGGTAAGGATGCGCTCCCCAGTAAGGCAAAATTCGTTGCCCCCTGTGAGACCGAATTTTGAGCCCCTCTTTATTTCACCTCTTTTTTTTTTTTTTTTTTTTTTTTTTTTTTTTTTTTTTTGTACCCCTTCCCCTCCCTGGCCCATTCCTTTTTTCTCAGTCCCCTCCATTTTCACTTCAGAGATCATTCAAAATTAGGCAGAGAGCGAATTTGATTAAACGCCTTTAAAAATATGTCTGAGAGCTGACTTGTTTCCCCCATGTTGATTTCGAGTACACCTTGGACCTCCTCTCCCCTCGGACTGTGTCTTTTGGTGAAAACTGGAAGAAAGTTAATAATTACAATGCTTTGCCTTTGTTTCTTTGATTTTCCTTCCTTATTCTCTGTAGTTTGTTTATAATCAATCAATTTTCCTCGGTCAAATTGCGCCTCTAAAGACCTTGCGCCTCCCCGTAGTTGCTGCTTCGCTACCCCCTTGTTACGCCACTGCAGTCTAGCCATTTGCTGGTAAATACAAAGGCTGGCCTAGAAAGACCCAGACTTTTCTTACACCCAATTTTCAAAATGACAAAACTGAATCAATTTTCATTTGAATTTGTTGATCTTGGTCTCAATCGATTGGTTTTTACTCTCTCTTTCCAATTAAACCAAGATTATCTCAATTGGTTGCTTGGTTTTTTAATTCCAGCGCCAGTCTGGGTCTTTTTGGAACAGCCTTTGTATCAGCAACGAACCATCGTGTTTGAGCGGCTGCACTTTACTGCCACTACTACTACTTCTTTGCTTGTGTTTTTATTGATTGATTCACCTATTTTATTTTAATGTTTTCTTCTCAGGTGTCCGTGAATCTGCAAATGTCTCAGTCAGTGAATAGTAACAACTTACCAAACAGTAACATGATAACACATCAATCGGATTCGTATAGTTTGAACCAACAACAGCAGCACCAACACCAGCAACATCGCTTACAAAACAATTTGAGTATACCATCTAGCAATGCTTACTCCAGCAACAGTTACCTTAATAATCAAAATTCTCTGTCTGTTTATACTTCAGGGAACAATGTTAGCTATCAATCATCAAATATGGTAACTAACTCCACTCCTAGTTTAATACCCAATGAATTCAATTTGGATTTTCTAGATCAAACTGATGCGCCTCAATTGACGGATTCGGAAATTTTCTCAACATTAGATTTGCAAAGTATTCAGAATATACAAGATATGCTGTAATTTTGACAATTTCTTTTCTTACTTGAAAGATTCAGATTTTTTTTTCAATCTAGTTTGCATGGAGTTCAAATGTCTTCACTTTTATTGACCTGTGACTTCTTAAAATCAAAAGAGTTGCATTTTCTTCAGTACTATGTACTAAATTAATACATATAAATAGGGAAAAATCAAAGTTGACATTTTTATGTAAAAATTGCAGAAATGCTTTTGTTCAAACTGTCACTTTCACCAAGGTTTAGATTTTTTTCAATCTAGTTTGCATGGAGTTCAAATGCTTTGACTCTCGTTGACCTGACCTCTCTTGGAATCAAAAGAGCTGCATTTTCTGCTGTAATATGTACTAAAATGATACATGTAAAAGGAAAGATCAAAGTTTACGTACTGTCGTAAATATTGCAGAAATACATGTGTGCAAACTGTCACTTGCAAAAAATTTCAAATCATTGCTGTAAAGATTTTAAAGCTTTGACGAATCAGGAAACACCATGAATTTAGTTGAAGCTGTAAAAAGGTGAAAGAAATTTGCTGATCTGAACTCACTTTTGTAAGAATTATTTTTAATCAGTGAGAGTCCTGTATTTTGCAATAAGTTGAAATTTATGTTAAAATGCATCTACAGGATTGAGTGTTCATTTTGGTCATTAAGGTGCTGCAAATTTGGCAAGTATGAAATAACCAATTACAAGTATGTACTGAAACTTTGTCGAGACTTGAAGAGTGTCAGGCATAAGAAATTTGCGTCAAAAGATCTCTAGTAGGAAATTTTGTTAAATCAAAAATACAAGGCTGAAAGTGAAGCAGACGCATTTTGAGTAGAGGTTGTTTCACGAAAGTTGGCTGTTGACAGATGGGTTTGTTTATTGTGCAGAAACGAGTTTGCGTTTTTGGGCAGCGAGCCGCATGATCTATCATTGGCCTTCTTTCGTGAAACGAGCTTTATCAAGTTTTGATCATCATTGGCCTTCTTTCGTGAAACGAGCTTTATCAAGTTTTGATCAGTAGCGCGCAGTAATTTTGAGGGAAGAGAAAGAAGAAAAAACTGCTTTGACATTTTTTTTTTATATTCTGCCTTTTCGAGATACTTTTCCACAAGTCTCCACTTACTGAAAGCAAACTAAAAGGCTTTTCTTTTTTGAAGCAGGACTTCTAATTTTAAGCTTTTGAGAACGTAAACAAGTGATGTATCCTTCGAGAGACTTCCTCGCGTCCAATGTCTTAATGACATAAACCGATAGAAAAAACTGCCAATGATAAATGAGAATTTTTTATTTTTAAATGAAAATTTAAGCATTCATCTGTAAGAATTTGGCTGTTTAAAAACGAGACCTTCTGGTGTCACTGCATTGATGAGTAGTTGGTTAGCAAAGAGTTTAGTCATTTTGCGAACCGATTGCTCATCAATGCAACTTGATGTGTTTGTGGTTGTGAATACTTATTCGTCTAATTCTGATACTCAAAGTGCATCTGCTCTGCCAAAGAACAAACAAATCGTGAATCGATACCTGAATTCATTTATGATCAGTGATCACCTTCCGAAAATAGCTCTCACTGCCAATCAAAAGCTAGCCATGCAGGTTTGGGTTTAATGATTTGATGATACTTTGTTGAATTGGTCCATCGTATTCCTGCATCTCAAGTATTTCAGTTTTTAGTTTAGTGTCCTTAGGTATTTCCTGTTGTCTTTCCTTTTTAAGTAACCTGTCTGTTGAATTTTACAGTTATCGTTGAAAGCTTTTTCTGTGAATATTATTTTGTCGTATTTAGTTTTATTAAGTTTCATCTTGTCAAGCATACCTCAATGGTTATTCTTGATGTATTATGCGTAGGAAAATTTTTCTTTTTCGTAGGTGTGAATGATGTTTGTTACTTGTAAATTGGCACAGGTATATGAGCTACCGTAAATCTAACTGTTTTCAGAAAAAAAGACTGAAAGATTGCATAAATTTTAAAGTGACAGCATACTGTGCTCCCCAACATTAAGGTGATTCTTCAGTATTTAGTGGCGATTTCTTCCACCAGAGCGCTACTGTTTAATTAATGTCAAATTACCGGCCAAAAATAATTTATATTAAAGAAAATGGAGTGTCAGTTACTAGATAATCATCTGAAGAACATCTCTGCAAACTACCTCATAAGTAACTTCAAAACTAAGGCTGAAAGTACCAAAAAATGGAACATCAAAAATCGAGTCTTGTATCGAAATGCGATATTTGATTTGTTGGTACTCTCAGCCTTATTTTTGAAGTTATTGACGTGATATTTAGCAGAGAAGTTCTTCAGATGATTGTCGAGTAACTGACTTTCCGTTTTCTTAAATATAAAATACTTTCAGCCTGTAATTTGACAGTAATCGAACGGTAGTGCTCTGGTGGCAGAAATCGGCACTAAACGCTGAAGAATCACCTTAAAATCAAAGAACAGCTCATGAATGTAAAACGGCCTGTCCACCATTGTAAGAATTTTTTCGATGACCAAATCGACTCCAAACTTACAGCATCCTTTATGCCTAGTGAGACATCGAAGATAAACAATGATGTAAGAAGAGTAATCAACATGGTCAATTTGATCATGTTAATACGGCTGTTTTTGTTATTTTGTCAATTTATCTCTTCTTAATTATTTTGGGTAAAAGTGTCACAACCAAGTATAGTGAAAGCTTGTCATGTGGAACCTCAAAAAATGGAATTTCTCGTCGAGTAAAATTCTTTTTTCAGTTCTGTGAAACTTTCCTTAAGAACCATGCAAAAAAAATGTGATCAGAAGGAAAATTCACGAAGTGAAATCTTCTGTTATGTTGTCGTTTATCTGACGCATAGGCGTAAGTCGAATCCAACGTTTCATAATCATCTTTCACATTTTGAATTTTCTCAAAGGGCAAGGCATGTACAAATAATGCTTAAATATTTTTTCCTTTGTTCTTCAGGAATCATAAAATCACAGAAAAATATTAATTGAAGTAATTAGGCGAATTTTAGCGATCGAATATCATTCTTTGTTGTATGATATTCGATGGATTTGCATTTTATTTTGATGATATTCGATTGTTTCGTTGGTCTCACCGGAGACCGTTGAATTCCAACAATTGGAAATTTTGAATTCACCTCCGGAGGTAGATTCGATTTTGAATTGTTGCAACCGGTGTCAGAAATCTCATCTTCTATCCTTTTTGACTCCTTTCGCCACGATAATTTCAGAAACAACAAACTTTTCGAATAACGTTTATTGTACAGACCATGCGTGGAAGTCATTTTCCTATGAGACCAAAATAATTTTAGCTTCGAAAACGCTAGTTTTATTGTTAAAAATGGCCATGTTATTCAGAGCTGATTTAGAGGTTATGTGATGGAATTATTATTATCAAATTTTTCATTTTCATGAGAATATCATTCAGAAGTTCATTTTCGACTCTCATTGGCTAGATTTTTCACCAATCAGCGGCATCAGTTAGCAATCATCAATTCTTTAATTGAATGATATTCGATCGCTAAAATTTGCTTATTGAGTGATTAGTCGTGGTTGAAAAAATGAAAATTAGTTTTGAAACGTTGGATTTGACTTGCGCCTATGTGTCAGATGAACGACTCTGTGTCAGAACTGTCAGAGAAAGCTTGTCAAGTGGAATTTGTCAGATTTTTTTGAAAAATTTAACTTTGGCCGAAATTTCCTAAGTGGAATTTTAATCTTAGCAGGACCGAGATTCCACACAACAAGCTTTCACTGTAATTGGTGTAAAATGGCTATTTTTTTTTTTTTTTTCAACAAGCCTTGATGACAAAATATTAGTGAGGCCATTTCAAGAGAAATTTATCTTTGTTTCCTCTTTATAGGCCACAATAGTCTGGCTCTAGGCAACCAAAAACAGAGGTGGGAAATTCCAAAAAAATGGCGATGCTGAGGTGCATGAACTTCTTCATCATTCAACCAAAGAACTATTTAAATTTTTTTAATTTTGCTCTATTCCATATTTTTCTAAATGAATCGTTGTTTTGTATTTTACGTAAAGCTTGGATAATGTATAGAATTCCCTATTTTCCCCTCGCTTCCTTGATACAGACTCTTTTGAGTTAAAGGTAAAGTGGAAATGTGGTTGCAAACTCTCGTGTTGTGTGGTCAGAATTAATTTTGCTGACATGGATTTTAGAAGCGTTAAAAGAAGATAGAAAGAAAAATCGACTTTTCAATTTTAAAATATTCGCTCAAGGAAAAGACAGTAAATTGGCGTTTTCTTCTGCCGTAGGCTTTAGGTTCTGAATTATTCCAATTTGGCTTCAAAGAAAAAAAGATAATGCCCCCAAAATTTGAATTTTCAGTTTTCAATTTTTCAGAGCCATAACTTGTATGGAACAAAAGGTCCAAGAATTAAAGTAAAAGTTGTGAACCCGGCATTCTAATTGGCCGAGAAGCATTTGGGTTCAAAATAACCTCAAAACTGAGGACTGTCCGTTCATTAGACAATATAATAGAGACTACGCATTACCTATCTTCCCCATAGTATCTTCTTTTTTTTCTTGGGGTCTCAACATGACACCGCAAACATGGACCATACGTTGACTGATGAGCAAAGGTGTTCAGGTTTTTGCCGAGTGAGAGCGAAGCACCCAAGTTTCATCAGTCAACATGTGGTCCATGTTGGATGGTGCTTTCTATGTTATTCTGTTGAGTTCCAAAAAAAAAAAAAAAAATCAGCTATTGTGTGATCATCCAGTGCATGGTCTCTGATATTTATTGTCTCTGCGTCCATCTCTTACATTTTTTAGGCCCTAGTTTTTGAGAGCTTTGCTGTTTATTGGAAGAAAACCCTATAAAACCCTGACCCACTGGACTGTAAGAATTGTTGGTTTTGGCATACCACCGTGAAGCAAAAGTTCAAAAAAGTCAACTCACCTGTCAGAGACATTATTTCAGGTGGTCGAAGAAGTCCAGGTCCCCCTCCCCCCCTTGAGTTCAGAAGTTCATTGTTTTAGTGCATGTTTTATGAAAAAAGGGATTGAAAATTTCTCGCTGCCCCCCCCCCCCAATAATTTTGCCCACCTTTGCTTGACTACAACTGGTTTAAAATTTCCCCTGACCTGTCGAATGTTTGGTTGAAAATCACTAATTCATTCAATTCTATCAACTTAATAAGCTGAAGTGTCTTTTCTAAATATTGAAAGAAAAAGCACTCGTTTGCATGGTGGTCCTAAAGATATTTAATTCTAATGATAAATTCATGTGCCTTTTAAGTGAATGTAGAAACCAAACCTACAGTAGGTTCTTGAGTGATCCACTGGGTTTAACTCATTGTCACTTGTTGACGGCTGAATCAAAAAAATTGTGTACGTGTTTAGTAAATTTAAAATTATTCTTGCAGCAAATATGAATTTTTTTCTTTTGCCGAGAAGTCTCAAAACAAACTGTGGTAATAATTGTATTGCAATTGGATGCTGATATGTGTGGTTTTTAATTTCAGCAAGTAGGGACCCTTTCAGCCGAGGAATCGATTAATGTCTGACTCAGACGGGAACCTATTTTCCAGGCTGGATGTCCTTTTCAGCATCTTTTATGGTCAAAAATTGCATCAGTCTTGTAAAGTTCTCTTAATTTTTCATGTGAACAGCACGAGGAATTGTGCTTTTTAACAACACAAAATTGAACTATGCAAGATCAAATCCTTGATTTTCAAAAAGGACATGGCATGTTTCTTATGGCGCCTGGACCATGGTCAAGTCGTACTTTTTTTTCACAGAAATCGAAACGAGAAACCATTCTGAGCCAAAGTTCTCACGGGTCTAAAAAATGTCTTTGTCAAGTTTAGCTGCTATTTTAGTTTGGAAGTTTGATCGGAACACTTTGTGAACTCGCTTTTGAGTATGCTGTATCAGAGTGATCGAGCTGACTGAATGGTCACCGCGAGCCCTGTCAGCCCTGTCCATAGACTCTACCTGCCGATTTCTGTGTCTTTCTCTCAGCTCCGCTTTGACTTTTGTGTCGATCCAACCTTAGATTTTACGCCTCAGACATTACGGCAGGTTGAGACAAGGCCGGGCGGCCGATACAACATACTCCAAAACAAGTTCACAAAGTGTTCTGATTCAACTTTTAAACTAAGATAGCAGCTAAACTTGACGAAGAAATTTTTTGAGCCTGTGAGAACTTTTGCTCAGAATGGTCTCTGGTTTCGATTTCTGTAAAAAAAAAAGTTCATCTTGACCTGGTTCATGCACCATAAGAAAAGTGTTGTGTCCTTTGGTTATCGAAGCAACCTCTCTTCCGTATTAGCTTGGTTAAAAGGGTCCCTACTGTATCAGCAACAATGAGCTTCAATCAAAATTTCAGTCTTTTATTTTCCTTCTTCAAATTGGTAATTAACTTCATACGTCAGTGCTGCAAACCTTATTTTTACTGTTTTTCCTTTTTAAGCATTACGGCAATACCAATGCATCAAGCACCGAAGCCTTCTCTCGCCAAATGAATGTAGCATGTCTTTTCATCGAATCATTTAAAAATCTTGTTCCTCTAAACAAATTTATTTAAAAAACAAATTAATTTTGTTCCTGTGAAAGTGTTTGTACATTTGCTCAGATTGAAATTTCTAGGGCTAACAAACTTCACAATCTCTCTTATTGTAATAAATCCAAAGAAGAAAAATAATTTTAAGTAAAAGATTGGTTTGATCAAAGATTTATTAATGTTCCAATTTATTAAATGTTTATTGCTCACTGCCGAATTATTTTAACGCAAGGTGTAATATGTGTTTTGAAAATCAAAATTTAACAGAAATCAAAACTAAGTTAATTTTGATGAATTTTTCATAGCGACGTCTAGAAAGTTAGAGTTTTAGTCCAAAGAATGGGGACTCAAAATGACTTTAGAAATGACAAACTTAATTTTGATGAATATAATTGATCGGGTGACTTTTAAAACTGCATGCTTCCGTCGAAACTTATCAGATTTTTTAGGTTGACCGAGTCTTTCCATACCTGTCATTAATTAAAAGAGTAACTAAGAGAATGATTAAGTAAAATGTGAAAACTACAAAGTTAATTTCTCAGCGGTGAAGTATTAAATTGAGTATGATTGTGTCATCTCTTTGTAGATAATGCAATATTGTGCCTGTTAGAAAATTATATTTATACATTTTTAAGACGTCACGTCTGCTATCACTCTGGAAAAGCTTGTAAATTTTATTCTGGAGCAGAGTTATTTGCCCGAACTATGGAGCTTTCCTTGTGTTTTTAATGTGTTACCATCTGTTTTTTTTTTCCAAAATCTGTTGTCCCCTTTTTATCTTCGATCCTCTTCGAAATAAAATTTTTGGTGCTTAGTTTTCTCATTTTTTCACTCATCTGCATAACCGGGCTCTTGCTAACTATTGCTCTAAGTGATCGAATAGTTAATTATTCAGTAAAATCCAGCAAAAATTACGATGAGCTCATTAAAAAATTATGAAATTCACTGGCAGACTCACAAAATGAAACTAAAATTTAAGGCATTATGGCAAAGCTATGAAGGTACCGTGGGAGATTCCTATCTCATTCAATGCTTTCTTCTGTGTGTTTCTACAGAGAGAGTGACAAATTAGACAGGGATCCTCCATGACATCTGCGTAGCTCTACCATTTGAGAGCAAAGATGGCTTAGCTGTGCAGGTATCATAGGAGATTCCTATCTAATTTGTCTTTCTATTGAAACACAAAGAAGGAAGTCTCAAATTAGATAGGAATCTCTCCTTGTACCTGCGTAGCTCTGTCACTACGCCTTAAAGTTTAAAGTCATTTTGCGAGTCTGGGAGTGAATTTCGTAAATGTTTAATGTGCTCATTGTAATTTTCACTGAATTTTACTCGGGATATAACTTTTCAATCACTTGTAGCAAAAGTTAGAAAGAGCCTCATTGTATGTAAAGTTTCTTTAAGGATTGTTTGTATAATACTCTCAAACCTTCTCCGAGAGAGAAGACAAATTTAGTCAAGTATCATCGTTCGGATTTATGTACTCAGTTACTTCCATTGATAATGACTTGAGTTTGAGTGTATCCCATTTACCATTAGAGTGCCACGTGCAGTTATCATTTCCCCCTATTTTTCACTTATTGTTAGTTATATTTTTATTATTTTAAGCTATGTCATAAATTATGGTAATTTACTGAATGACTCTGAGGCAAGGGTGCATTTCAATAGTGTGTTTGTAATACCTCTTCAAGCAGTATTTTAAGCATTATGTATTATCTATTAAGAAATTGACCGGAGAATGAATGAAATGTTTGCAGCTTTTTTCAATGTATTTCGGCTCCCTTGTAGAGTTTTTAAGGAAAAAATCTCTGATATTTTCTAAATTGTAAAAATTTCTAAGTTTCATTTTGAAGTGTTGTACTCAGCTTTCAGAACCTTCTGTACTTTTAATTTTCTGTTTTAAACTTCCTCAAAAGTTTACTGATACCTCAATTTGAAACTTCCATGCTATTTTTCCTAGACTTGCAGAAGGTAGTTTTAGGGGAAAAATTGCAAGATTCCTTTTAAGCTGATTCTTCAGCGTTTAGTGCTGCTTTCTGCCACCAGAGCGCTACTGTTTGATTATGTCAAATTACACGCCGAAAATAATTTATATTAAAGAAAACAGAGTGTTAGTTACTAGATAATCATCTGAAGAACGTCTCTGCAAAATATCTCATAAATAGCTTCAAAAATAAAGCTGAAAGTACCAAAATGTGGAAAATCGCAAATCGATTCTTGTATCGAAATGCGATATTTCATTTTTTGGTACATTCAGCCTTATTTTTGAAGTTATTGACAATATATTTTGTAGAGACATCCTTCAGATGATTATCTAGTAACTGACTTTCCGTTTTCTAAAATATAAATTACTTTCGGCCTGTAATTTGACATTTATTAAACAGTAGTGCTTTGGTGGCAGAAATCGGCACTAAACGCTGAAGAATCACCTTAACAATTGATTTATCAATGAAGTAAATGGTTGGCGCGTAGGACAGGTTTTTAAGGAAAATTATCAAAATTTAGTTTTGATCCAAAGAACTGTTTATAAGAACTTGAAAAAGGCTCAAATATTGATGAGATGCACCCTGCCTTGTATTTTTTATTCTACTGAAGCAAACTTATGCTTGCGTCTGTAGAGTAATCAACGTGTAATTTTTATTGTTATTTTTTTTTTTTTTTTTAAATCTCCTATGGGATTTGATCGATCTTTAGGTGTAAAACGTTTTTTTTTTTTTTTGTACAGGATTGTAAATTTTGTACCTAAATTGTGTTGATCATGTCAAAGTATTTTCCATTTTCAGATTATTGTTTATTAGTTAAATGATATTTTAGAGAATCATTATAGTCTGCTGTTATTTCATTTACATAATCCAAATTGCTGATGATTTTATCCATTTTTTTTACACACTCATGTATATTTGTACTTTCTTACATGCATACGTTTTATATATTGTTTCTCTTTTAAGAATTTTTATGTCTCAAAATACGTTTATAGTTATTTCTTCAGGGTATCCACAAATCCAGTGAGTGACGATGAATTATAACTGTTTGTCGTTGGTGGAAGTTTGAGAAAATAGTAATTTTTTTTAAACATGACTCCAGGTGAAACTTTCAAATAATGTTGCCTATTTTAATGGAAAATTTAAACAATTTTACTTTGAGTTACACAGGAAAATGTGTATGATTTTACATGAAACGGCAGCCCTGCTTTCAAAGATTGTCTACAAAAATTTTAATGATTTGTCTGCACCCTGTTTCAATCTTTCTTTTATAATGATGTTCTTGAAAAGAGTGGAAAGGATCTTACATGTGTCCTTTGAACTGAGTGTGGTCCCTTTAGATTTTAAATGTAAGCTGTACTATGACTTTCAAAAGAAAGTACCATGACTTTCAAAAGAAAGTATCATGACTTTCAAAAGAAAGTATCATGACTTTCAAAAGAAAGTACCATGACTTTCAAAAGAAAGTACCATGACTTTCAAGAGAAAGTACCATGACTTTCAAAAGAAAGTACCATGACTTTTAAAAGAAAGTACCATGACTTTCAAAAGAAAGTACTGCGACTCTCAAAAGAAAGTATCCTGATAGAAATGTTATTCTCTCCTTTGTCACCCAACTTTAACGATTTTTGAGGTTTTAAGGTGTTAAGTTTGATTTGAAATTTTTTTAACTCTTTGGAAATTAATAAAAAAATTTGACGAGAGGACTTTCTGTTGAAGGTCATAGTACCATTTGCTTTGAGTAGTCACTTAAAGTAAAAAGAAACAAAATAGAAAACTAACTAGTGACAGCTTGACTTAAAAAAATCCGATGTTCAGGGAAATGGAAAACATGCCAACAAAATTTTTGGTGAGGACGTTTTGGCTCAAATCACAACCATTTTCAACTCAAAAATTTTAAGAAATAAAAAAATAATTTCAAAATGTGGAGAGAGCCACCACACCTACATTGTGTAAACGGAGGAATCTATCTAATCCATTTCCTCACCAAAACTTTTTTGGCCTTATTTTTCAGCATTTTCTCATTCACTCGTTTCTTTAATCTCTCAGTAAAAGTTCTGAAAAAATCATGCTATCAATACCTAGTTTCTCATTGTTTAAAAATTTTTTCTCTGATTACCAAAATAAATTGGCACCACTTCCATAGAAGATCTATGGGTAGCCATGGTCCATAAGGAAAACGTAGGAGCCTTCTGATCAAGGGGGCACCTTTCATGACACAAATGTCTGAATAATAAATACCTATACAATAACCACCAAATACCAGTGCCATTTTCAACATTCGATGATTTTTTGCATCTGTTCAACTTTAATGAAGCAAATCAATTATCTTTTGAACAACCTCAAAAATGATATTATTTTCTATACCCAGCTTAATGCAAGCAGGCTGATTGTGAACAATCGTATCGTAATGCTATCGAGTCGATAAGCGAATACATGTTATTCTTACGGGTGGTGTCATTACGATAGGTTTCATTTTGATTGAAACCATCCCATCTCTGCTTAACTACGCCGATGACTCCTGAGCCATCAAAGAAATTCCGAAGAGATGGGAGGGTTCCTATCAGAATGATTCCACCCATAAGATAACACATACTCAATCATTGACTCGACGGCATTATGATACGATCGTTAATTATCAGCCTACTGGATTTTCCGTAGATAACATTTTGTAGCTCTTTGGAAGTGAACTATGAACTTGGAAAAAACTACAACTTTGAGATCATAACCAAAGCCAAACCTCAAAACAGGCTGGTCACAATTCATTAACCTCTATGATTGCTCTAAGCGAGAAGACGCGTAATAGTTTGTTGAAATCTAATTTTATTATCATTTGGGACAAATATTTTTGTCGTATTCGCTAAACATCTGCGTGTTTGCCCATCTAGTTTTCTTGTTAATTTTCAAATTTTCTTCCTCATCTGTTTCCTATTTTTCTCTCTTTATCAGATCTGCTCAGTGTTTCTTAAGATCTAAAATATTATGAAAATAAATAATAACTTTTCTTTAATTTTGACTGACAAGTTTTGAAATTTGAATATTATTTATTTGTCTCTGATATTATTCAACTGTCTGCTGTTAGTTCTACCATAGAATAATAAAATCAGAATGGAAGCTTCCAAAAGAGCCAATAGAAACGTTTTTTTGATCGATTTTGGTGACTTCTCAAGATGGCAGACTTATCTCTGTCTTTCGCATAGTTTTGCATGAGGATTGTTTTGAACTTTTCAAGATGGTGGACCAAAAAATAATGCTTCAAAATCAACTGAAATTTCCATTCTGATTGTAGTATTCTATAGTCCTACTACTAAATAATAAACCTGAGGACCATTTGCTCATGTTTCATCTGGAAACTGTATTTACTCATCTGAAATGAAACTCATCCCAATAGAAGCTGCTAAAAATATGGACAACTTTTGGCATCCCAAGAAAATCCTGTTTTTCTATAAATGAGCTCAACTAAATCACCATCCATCAATTTGTGACATTTTTACTTTTTTTTTTGTGTGAAACTTTTAAGTTGGTTCGATCCGTCTGCTAATTTTGTTTCTTGTTTTTATCCTCTCTCTCTCTCTCTCTCTCTCTCTCCCCCTCCCTCTCCGTCTCCCCCCCTCTCTCTCTCTCCTATTAACAAGCTCAACTAGATCAAATCGAATTAAAAATTGAACTGATTTGATTGATTGCGATTCAGTCGAGCTCGTTCATAATTTATTTGATTGATTGTGATTAAGTAGAGCTCTCTTTTATTGTTAAAATAATTTGTTTGATCTGTCTGCCTACTTTGTTTTACATATTTTGTCTTTTCTCCCAGATTTGCATTATTTTATTGCTTTCAGCTGCGGCAATCTTTATATTATCAATCATCATTGTTTTTATTGTCATCCCAACCATTAACCGTATTTTGTTTCACCACTGACAATGACTATATTGACTTATCGTGTTTTTAATTACATATGTTAATTCACTGATTACAAGACAATACCAGCAGGGGTCCATTTTCACAAATTTTTCCTGTATCCTCCATCTAATGCTATTTGATGGCATCAAGAGTGATGATTTCCTGAGGCGGACATTCTTGATGTCATCAGACGGCAGTGAGCCATCATCGGAAAAATCTAAAGAAGGACATTTATGTAATCTGAGAGACCAAAAGTTTACCTCCGATGCAAATAATAACTTCATCTTAAGAATAGGATCCTGTATTCCAGCAATTACTCCGTGATTATGTTAGAAATAAGTCAATATTGCCATTGCCCTCGTTGAAACTATACACGGTGAACGTTTCAAAAAATTTCAGTAAAATAAGATACTCAGTTTTTCTGGTAAATACTTTCTCACTTTTCTCTGCAAGCAATGTCTTATAATCAATTTTAAAATTTTGAAACACTCAATTGTGAATGCCCTTGTTTTTTGTTAATTAAAAAGTATGATCTGTCTTCCAATTTTCTGTTCTATAATTTCCTCACAAAATTAAAGAAATGAGAGCGGAAATAATAGAGATATGCTCGAGGGATTTGGATTGGGGGGGGGGGAGAAGGCAACTGCCCACAGTAGCAAAATTTGGGCAGGGATCAGAGAACAGGGGGAAGGAAGCAGAGATATTAGTGAAAAAGAATCAACCCAAAAAATTCTACAGTTTGTACCGACCGTTTACGGATAACGGTCTCTCTTCCCCACTCATTGCGTCTTAAGTCGCCTAGTGTGGTCTGTTTGCCAAGTTGTTCCCCTAAGCCACGATGAGTGCGAGTAAGAGACCGCTTTCAGAGAACGGTGCGTAGTCTGCAGCCTGTTCGCCAACTTGTCCCCGTAAGCAGCAATGGGTGGGAGAGAGAGACCATTTTCAGACGTCGGTTTCTTGCTCTCTCTCATTGCTCCTTAAGGCAGTGTTTGTGGTCTGTGTCAACTAGTCCCTGTAAATGAGTGCTTTCTTCCCTCTGTAATTGGAATTTGGGAGTGGATACGTTGTACTATCGACTAATTAAAGATTGTCGCAAGATTTTCACAAGCTAAGTTTCGCCTTGAAACTTGATAAAATTGTCCCCCCTTTCCCAATACCCTTCAAGCGCCTGTCGAGGGCTTTTGAAAATATAAAAGATGTAAAATTTGGAGTCAATTCCTTTACTGACTTTTTTTAGTTCAGTAGTTTTCGATAAAAATGCCCTATTCGAGTGTTCCAGTATTTATTACACCCTTTACAATATTACCTTCAAGGGACTCTGATGATCTGCAACGGCTCTCCCACCTCACCCGCACTGGCCCCTCGGCTGCAATGTATGAGAAGTATGAAGAGTGGCCGAACCTAAATCTTGAAGGCGAAAGTTAGCTTGTGAAAATATCGCGACAATCTTTAATTCGTCGATAGTACCTACTTAAGAGGGCTATGAGCACGAACCTATCGGTATTATACAACCTTGATTGTATTAGAATGAACTGAACATAAGGTAAGCATTATTGAATGGCTACCTACTTGACGAAAGATTGTCCCAAGATGTAAAAATATCACTCAGGTGAAAAGCATACACAGACACAGATTTAATCAAAACATAGTTTGACTTTATTCACACTGGGATTTGTACAAAAATATACAATTTAGAATTTTTCCAAAAATCTTCATCCTTAGAAATTTTAGCTTTTTACATATTATACAAAAGAAAATAAGGAATAATCCATCATCTTGCCAGAGAAATAAATAAAGGGTGGGGGAAGGTGGGGGGGGGGGTTAAAAACAAAAAACTTTTCATTCATAACTTTAGGGACTATACAAGTACACCGAACAACAATGAGATGAGGGGAATTTCTTGATGTCATGGCGGGGGGGGGGGGGGGGCAGATAATAACAGATTTATCAACAAAACTATTTAAAAATAGAAGTCCAACTGAACATAAGGGTGAGGAGAGACAGGATTAAGTGGCGTTAAAGTGCAAAACCACTGGTTGATATACAGAAATCTGGGGGGGGGGGGGCAAACGTGAGATGGTTAGGATCAAGCTCTCTTGAATGGGGCTCTTGATAACTTTCGCTTTAAGCAATTGAATAAATCATTCTTGAGTACAATCCAGCAAAACTTTCGATGAGCTCATTTAAAGATCACAAAATTCACTCACTGACTCACAAAATTACTTTAAAGTTTAAGGCGTAATGGTAGAGCTATGCAGGTACCATGAGAGAGAGCCAAATTAGTAAGGAATCTCCTATGATACCTTCACTGCATAGCTCTGCAGTCTTTGCTCTGAAATGGCTGAGGTATGCAATCGTCATGGGAGATTCCTGTCTAATTTGTCATTCTCTCCATGGGTCAAAACGCGCGTAACGAACAGGACACCTGCGGGGTGATCACAGAGGATCGGATCGTTTCGGTATCGTTATCGTTTACATGCAACCTTATGGGTGGCTCAACTGATCGAATCATTTGGAGCTCCTTGTAACGATTGAAACGGACAAAAGGAAGCGATGAGTCGCAGGCTGTCATAATCTCGATCGTTTGAAGTAGGAAGAGGTGAGGAGGGGATCACCTGCGCGATCGAGTTGCGCAGAAGCAAGCCCATTTGATTTAATACAAACAATCCGATCCTCCGTGATCACCCCCCTGACTCCTAAGAACTGGAGAAAGCTGGTGAAAATGTTGAAAAAACAAGTCAAAAACAGGCTTAAGTTGTGCCAAACAGTGCGTACTAACACCTCAGAAAATTTCGTTTTTTTCTGTAATTTCCGTTTAAGAAACAGTTTGACTTTTAGGGTATAACAAACAAGACATCTGGGAGGAACCCAGTCGACTACTGTCGTTACGCGCGTTTTGGCCCCCATAGAAACAAACAGAAGAAAGTTTTTTGTGAGTTTGTAAGTGAATTTCATAATTCTTTAATGGGCTCATCGTAATTTTTACTGGATTTTCCTTGAGCATTATTTATTCAATTGCTTACAGCAAAAGTGAGCACCTAAGAGCATTTCTCTACGACTGAAGAATGGAAATATACAAAACGCAAAATACCTAAAATACAAAAACTGCTGACACTTTTTTCTTGTGCTGTAAGTAATAAATTCTCAGTGATCAGTCTTCTATAATATTTTTCCAGAGCTGTCGTTTTGAGTATAATTAATGATGACATTTTTCAACTCACCAATGATTTCACTGGTTGAGAAAAGATTACACAGTTAAGTTCAGTGTATGACTGTAATGCACAAAAATACTCGCATCTGCAATCTTTTCTCAATCGGTGAAGTCATCGATGTCTTAAAAAAACGTGCGGATATTTCGATTACTTAACGGTGTTTCCACGGACAGAGCAAATATTACAGATCAGAGTATTTTCGTGCAGTACAATCATACACTGAAGTGAACTGAGTTATCTTTTCTCAACCAGTGGTATCATCGGTGAATAGAAAAATGTCATTAATTATACGCAAAGTGGCAGCTCCGTATCTTTCATTATTTCTCGCCTTTCAGTTTGATGCATGCAATCTTATGTTGTTAAAGCCTCTTTCTTTTCAAAAGAGACAGAAGAAAAAAAAAAAAAACAACGAAAATGAATAAATAGCAAACAAATAGGTTATCTCTGAAACGTTTCCTGCAGGATTCAGATCAACAAATTGAGCTGTGTGAAGACAAAGTCAGAAATTTGAATCGAGTTCATCACAAAATAAAATGTCAGTCCTTCATCAGTGAAATGAGGAAAAACATTTTGAGAGAAAGGATTTGAAACCGATACAATTCTTAGATGGTTATGTTCAGTACAGCTCTGGTTCTTTTGGCAGTTACTTCTGTCTGAATAATGAAAATAATCTCGGTAAAGTAAATATAATTTTTGGAGCTCATACTTCTGAACAGGGCTCCACTGCTAGTTTAAATTACTGAAGGCCGTTTCAGATAGCTTTGGTTCTGACAGTTCTTTGTTTACATAAGTTGGCTCCAGTGTTATGATCCGTGTGAAAACATCTCCCCCACTCACTGCACAAATTACTTGAGCTTTGAACCACGGAATAGACTTGGTTAGCCACCGTAAATAGTGAATTTTTTATTGATCACTAATTTCGATAGTTAACCAAGTCTTTTACCCAGCAAAGAGTTCTAGTGATTCCTCCAAAGACCACGGTTAATGTTTTCACACAAATGGTAGCACTGGAGCAAACCTACGTAAAAAAAAAGCTGTCAGAATCAAAGCTATCTGAAACGGCCTCAAACTACTTATAACAGCACCTGAATTAACAAGTAATTTTCAACTTATTAAAGATTTTTCAATATAATTGCTTTGAGAGTGACATTGGCTGGCAGATTGATAGAGAACTTCTCACCTGGTAGTTAAGGTGATTCTTCAGCATTTAGAGCTGATTTCTGCCACCAGAGCGCTACCGTTCAATTAAAGTCAAATTACAGGCCGAAAGTAATTTATATTAAAGAAAATGGAGTGTGAGTTAATGGATAATCATCTGAAGAACGTCTCTGGCAAATATTTCTTCAATAACTTCAAAAATAAGGCTGAAAGTACCAAAAAACAGAATATCGCAAATCGATTTTTGTAACGAAAAGCGATATTTAATTTTTTGGTACTTTCAGCCTTATTTTTGAAGTTATTGACGTGATATTTTGGAGAGACGTTCTTCAGATGATTATCAAGTAAATGACACTTCGTTTTCTTAAATATAAAATACTTTTGGCCTGAAATTTGACATTAATCCAACGGTAGCCCTCTGGTGGCAGAAATCGGCACTAAACACTGAAGAATCACCTTGAGTGACAAATAGCAACTAGATTTGACAAGATATGACAGATATCGTTTACAATTTGACCTGAGATTTTTGACAGGCTTGATAAGTCACTTCTTACTTAAAAGTACAGTCAACGAATTAAGATTTTGGTTGAGGGTAGGCAACCAGCAATACTTATCACAATAAATTTACGCATAGCAGGTTGCCTATCTGAGTCAAAGCCTAAGGCACCAACTAACATAATTTAGTTCGCAGACTGTAACTAGGCCCTTAGTCAATAGAAATGATATAATGATGATGATTATAATGATTGCTTAAACAAGAAAGTTCCACATCAAACTGCCGGTGCTGGGTACAAAACCAAAAAAAAAGCTGCTTCAAAAGCTTGAACTCCAACAGTCATGAACTTTTACTTCTCTGTAATACAATTGGCAGGATGATTATGTAGGATCATGACGTAATCGTATGGAGTTGATATCGAGAGTATGTTATTCTTATGGGTGGTGTGTCTACGATAAATTCCATTCTGATAAAAACCCTTCGATCTTTACGATGTGTGCACAATATCTCAGGAGTCATCAGAAAATTTTCGCAGAGATGGAAGGTTTTTATCAGTATGACACCACCAATAAAAATAACACGTACTTCATCATTGATTCGATGGCATTACGATATAATCGTTCATAACCAGCCATCAGAAAGGTAAAACAGGAAGTTCAAAGAAATAGAAAGTACTGCAACTAAACATAAGACAAGGACAGGCTGATAACAATAAGAATCACAGATATTAAAAAAATAAAATTAAACAGGAGTAAAACACATAAAAAAGTTATTTGTAAGAATACAAAAACATCATTCTGCTCTCGCTTTGTCAAAAAAACTTTAAAACATGCCACAAACATGTTGAGAAACAAACAGCGAAGAAGACATTTTTAACCCTTTCCACTCCACTGTCAAGCTGTAGTCGACAAAATCGATTTACGGGTTCCGCTCTATTGTCGAGCTGTGGTCGACAAAATTTTGTAGCTCGAAATTGACGCTATCAACGGGACAAAATAGGTGTGACAAAATAGGCTGAGAAGTGCTGCACTCTGACGGGCTTCTTCTGAATTCACAAGTGAAGCTCTAGTTCACGGGAGTTCTAGTGGTGTACAGGAAGGTTCAGCTCGAAAAATGGTGGAGTGGAAAGGGTTAACCATCCCTGATCAACAATCATGTCCACCATTCAAGTCTGCAATTCTAGGCAAGATCTACTAATATCAAGTCAGTCCTGCAGGCTGTCCATACCACTGTTCCTTTACTATGCAAGTGCCTTCACCACCGTATTCCGCATGACAGCTGTTCGTTCCGCCACAGGAACTAGATGTGAACCGCAACGCAGGTGATGTGATGCCATGTGATGCTCAGCAGACCGGGGACATGTTTGGAACGGAAGGCGTTAACCTCGCCTACTTGCTCCTGGACTGGCCTGGTATTGATAGATTTTGATTCTAGGATTCTAGTTCCTGATCACAAGTGATCTTCATGATCAGGAAGATCATCAAATTCATCAATGGCAGAATCACTACTAGACGATTCTGCATTGTTTTCGGGTCAAAGAACCGCCTGCTCACCATTCTCATTTGACGTCCCTTGTTGTTGTTGGGCTTCAGTCATCCCAACGACAGCATTGATCAACATTTCTAACTCTTCTTGAGATACATCAGTACGACCTTGAGCAGTGAGGGTGGCCGCTATTTGATTTGCGATGGCGACTTTATCGACGGTTCCTACTCCAGGAACTGGGATAGGATCCGGTTCAGGCTTATTGAACACGGGAGTTGGGGTGAATAGAGGCGGAGATGCGATGCGTGGAGCTAACCTCACAAGTTCGTCGATATTTGCGATGGCATGTTTCGCAGCACCGACCAAGTGCGGAGGGATGACACGAGCAAGGAATTGGCCTTTGAGTTTCTCTTTCACCGTTTCAAGCAAAACCATGTTAGTATTGGTCATAAGAGTTGCTGATGACTTCGGCCTTTCTTTCTCTAAAGAGAGTGCATTTGATAAGAGGTCTACCACTCTAGGACCTAACGACGGACCAAGCTGATCTTCTAAGACACAAACACTTCTTATGACTGTGATAACATTTAAAGGCTCTTTAGCAAAAGGTAACATTTTCTTTTGAGGATACCTCATCATAGGATGGCCGTAGATGTCAGGTCTCATGGGGTCAAGTCTCATGCTTCTCTTATCATAATGAGGATAATAATCAGCGTACGATGACATCTCTGCAGGCCCGCTTTTCTCAGAAATTTCATCAAAATCATCTCCGACATCATCTGTGTCAGAAATTGGAGACCCAGGGGTTCCAGATTAACTTCCTTCTTTGCTTTCTTATCTTTGGAACCATCCCACGGAGAGGGCGATCTTTTGTCGTTCGAGTCAACTTTGATATCCGTCCCTGTATACGCTTTCCATAGATTTTTGATATCGTTCACGGAAACGTCAGGCTGCGAGTTGTTTTGATTTGTCGAAGGCGCTTCTTCTGCAGGTTTTTCAGCTTCCGCTAATCGCTCGGCTTCAATTTCATCTTCAAGTTTCTTCCTCAACTCAGCCGATTGGTTTTTCAAGTCTTCTTCATGCATTTCGATCATTTTTTTAGTCCAGTATTCAATCCACTCCGGTTTAAAATCATGCTGTAGCGGATCGACTCCTTCGGCTTGCAGTTCCTTGAACCTTCGATTCCAGAACAACTTCCATTCATCTGGATACATTGGATGCTTTTCTGGATTCTTTTCGTAATATTTCAGTTTGCTTATTAATTTACTCTCAAGCTCTTTCAGCTGTTCAGTCAATCTCTCCCGCTTCGTGGCTGGAGTTCTCTTATAAACATGCCTGAAAAACGATAAAATAAAGGATGAAGTGAAAAAAAAAAAAAATCTCATAGCATACTAATGTAAAAAAAATGGTCATTGAATGGTGTTTTGTCAATCTTTGATCCTGATTTTTCTAGAGTAGTAAGTTTGTGTTAGGAAGTTATGTTCGTTTGTTTGTCACGAGTTAAACGTTCCAATCCCTGATTTTGAACAATAAACTTGCCTGTTTGCCTACTATAGGGTTCGCAATAATTGCCTCTCTTTGTCCAATGGTACAGTATAGTAAGCACTCCATCTATATGATACAATGCCTTTGGGCTGTTACAAGCTTTTGGAACAGACAAATTCAGTGCTTCTACACACATTGTTTGAGAATCACGGAATGTTGGTAAAGGGGTTCATTCAAAATCAGCATTTTTCGCCCACAACTTCTTTTGACAAAACTTTGGGTATCGATAAGGTTTACTATTAGTAGTGGATCCTGAAATTTTTGAGACCTAAAACTAATTTTTAGAGGGGGGTGGGGGGGGGGGGGGGGGTTAAAGTTGAAACCTTCAAACTCAAATATCTCGCTAACAATTAAAGCTCTTGAGAAGTGGTTTGCACGAAAAAACGCAAAATAAAATTTCCTTTCTTTTAACTACCCATATGTTCCACAAAATTTTAAACAAACACTTGCAATTTCCAATTTGTTGATTTTTAGGCCCAAAATTTTTTACAAATTTTGAAATTCTAAAAAAACGCATTCTTCGATTTTGATCTCTATGAGATATGTTATTCTCTAGAAAATTTGCTACAATTTCGTCTAAATCGCATGTTGGGGAAACTTTTCGTTTCCGAGCTATGAATTTTCAAAGAGTAAAAAATCGCTATTTTAGAATTCTCAGCGACAGCGACGAAAACCAAAAAAGGCATTTCTCCGCTTCTAATCAACAAAACTTGATGAAAATTGGGAGTAAGCGGTTTAAAAGGTCGTAGAATTCAATTCTGCTATCAGATTTGAAGAATTTTGAAATCCAAGATGGCTGCCAAGCAGATGGGTATAGGCCCATCTGCTTGGCAGACATTTTATTTCATTGGAGATTCTCGGCTGAGCACTCGTGCGGTGCGGACGTACGATTCGGTGCTCTCTCGCAGATATTTGAAAAATATTATTAATTTCCTGAAATGGTGCGAATGATAGGAAATACGGATTAAATGTACGGTTCAAGTGAGCAAGTGACGCGGTCTTTGACCTACGATTGGCCGGCCGTAGTGCATCAACGCGCCGAGCGCTAAACAATCGTATGTCTCTCGCGATAGTTGTTTGTAAACACGGACAGCAGTGCTTTTTTCTGAACAATGAATTTCAAGGCTGCACGAAGTGCTACTTGAGAGGTGATCTCTATAATCTGCGAAAGCCAATATCTAAAAAAATGGCAGAGAACAACGACAACCCCTTTGTACGTAGTTCCCTGTTGACAAGAAGCCCCCCAGGGACTCCGAAGAAACCAGATGAAATCGCAAAAACATTGGAGGATGGAATGAGTGTTGATGCCGAGCATTCGCCCCCACCTCTTTCGGTGTGCACGATAGAAGAAGGACAGCTCAAAACGCAAAACGAAGTCGTTTTATGGACGTCCTTGAATCAAGCGCAGGTGACTATCAAAGGTCTGCAAGAAACTATCAAAGGACTGCAAGAGAATATATCGCAGCTCACAAGCCAAATAACAGAGTTAACTAAGACGGTCGCGGGAAAAACCGTTGATACATCGAACAGCTCAACAAATCTACCTGCCAATGCGCATAATGGCAACAAATATGCAACCTTGAGCAAGGAATATGAAACAGATGAGGACGAAACTCAGAACGAAACATCTTGGATTGTCAAGAAAAATAAAAGAAAAAACAAGAAAAGGAAAGCGGAAGATTCTCCTGAAATAGAAAGAGAAGGCACTCCTATGGGCAGCAATGCTAATAGAACCGCTGAAGAGGCAAGTACCAAGACTAGACAGAATCAGATGGAAAAGAAAGAGCCTCCCCCACCTCCGGTCAAAATCACAAATCTGTCAAATGCGAATTTGCTTCGGGAAAAAATCAAGGCAACTGGTTTGCCTCAAGATAAATGGACGACCAAAACACTAAATAAAAATGTGTTTAAAATAAACGTGAAGGACGGAGACTCCTAAAAAATTCTGACTGAAAAGCTGAACCAGGATGCTGAAATCAAGTGGTACACCTTTGAAGATAAAGCAAATAGACCTATCAGAGTTGTAGCAAAAGGATTACACCCAACGACAGATGTGAACGAAATAATCATTGATCTATCAAGCAAAGGGTTCAAAATTTCACAAGTAAGTGTGATTAAAAAAAGGCAGATTAAGTCCTCAGAAGAAACTAGCAAAGAAGCAGCGAAATTCGAGCGAGTAGACATGCCTGCCCATATGCTCACTTTCGAGAAAGATGAAAATATTGCCAACATAATGAATATTAAAAGCAATACTCAACACTATCGTAAAAATGGAGCCGTGGAAAAGGTCATCAAGATTGATTCCACAATGCCAAAAATGCCAAACTTTTAACCATACAAAATATTTTTGCCACAAAGACCCGAGGTGCGTGCGTTGTGCAGGGAAACATCTCTCGATAGACTGTGACAAGGAAAGAAACTCGGAACCAAAATGTTCGAACTGCGGCGGTAAACACGTTGCGACTTATAGAGGATGCAGTGTAGCTGTTGAACTGCAGAAAATCCATGACGATAAATTCGCGAGTACACGGAAAAAAGAACACAAAGCAGTCATCAATAGAAAGGAACAGGGAACCAAGGCCCCCCTTCAAAGACCCACTCAGGGGACAGCGCGCTCACAAGCAGGAAGGGGCTGGACAACCAGGTAAATCCTACGCAGATGTTCTGGGTAAAAAAATTTAAATTTTACTGAAAACGGGGCCCAAACCCAAAAAGTTGCAACAAATAATGTTGAATCTCTCTTGTTAAAATTGTTAGAAAAATTCGACTCTGTAGATCAAAGAATCCCCAAATTGGAGTCGACCACAAAGAAAACGGTTAAACATGGCTAATATCAGATTAATAACTGATTACTTCAAAAAATGCGACACCAAAGCTGAATCCTGCAGCAACCAAATAAGAAATGATGATGATGCCAATTGCAGAGACAGGGCTCTAGACATTGCTGAGTCAGGCGCTTTACACAATAGTATAAACATTTTAAATAAGCAAATTCTCGTACCGTGTAACCGTAGGTCAGGCCTCTTTAAAGCAGCCGGGAAATGCAAATGGCATTGCCAAAAAAAAAAAACTGAACGAACTTAAAGTTTACCTAGCTCAGCACCAGGTAGACATATCTTTAATATCTGAGTCTCATCTTAATAGAAAGGATACATCAATATTCAGGGTTATATTTCAATTACTGGCAATCACCCACCCGATAGACCAAGGGGTGGGGTACTACTGTTGATTAAAAAGATATAACGCATTACATTGAATTCATTCAATCAGATGAAAATATCCAAGCAGTATGTGTTGTGATAAAAACCGAGTTAGGAGCAATTAACGTTGCTGGGATATATTGCCGACCAAATGCAAAAATAGAAAAAGGAGACTTTATCGATTTTTTCCAAAAGCTTGGAGACAAATTCATTATTGGCGGTGACTGGAACGCGAAGCACACAGAATGGGGTTCTAGATCGCTGACCGCAAGAGGGAGAGAACTTGAGGCTGCAGGTAGGCTTTTCTTTTAATTTTCTTTCCTCCGGTGAACCTACGCACGGGCCCTCTAACCAAGAATTTATACCTGATGTGATAGTTTTTTTTGCAGTAAAAGGTATTTCAAGAGATAATATGCTCCCCGGAATGGATTTGGAGCTATCCTCGGACCATACCCCCATACGTCTAAGCATTGAGACAAAAACAGTGATACTTGATAAACCACCAGGGTTAGCAAGCAGTAAAACGAATTGGAAAAAGTTTAGAAAAGATTTAAGCGAGATTTTGGAACCAACGCAAATCAATTCAGTTGAGGAATTAGATAAAGAGTACATTAAACTTACTGATGCAATCTCACAAACGGTCAACAATTGCACACCTCCACGTAAAATGGTTAGATATAAAAATTCTGTGCCGGTAGGTATAATCGAAATGATCAAAAATAAGAGGAAAGCGAGGAAAAAATGGATAACTAGCAGGTCTCCGGAGGATAGAACCCATTATAACAACCTCAGTAGGCAAGTCACAAATATATTAAATGAGCACAAAAATGAGAAAACGGAACAATTCTTGAAAAACCTTTCATACACTAAAGATACCGAATATTCCCTATGGAAAGCAACCAAATATGTAGTAGTAGTAGTAAATTAAAAAACCCGTGATTAGATCTCACCCCATAAGAAACAACGCATTAGCGTCAGGCTGGGCTAAATCTAACCAAGAGAAAGCAGAGGCTTTTGCTGACCATCTCGAAAAAGTTTTTGAACCATATCCTTCAGAATTGGAACCAGACGCGGAAGAAGTAGATTTGACACTTCCATGCTCCATTGAAGAAATATCATTTGACATGATTACGGAGTTGGAAGTGAGAGATACGATTCGATACAAAATTAAAACAAAAAAAGCCCCGGGACTAGATTTAATCACAGGCCAAATACTAAAAGAATTGCCAGCACTAACCATTAAAAAACTAACTCAAATCTTTAATGCAGTACTTAAATTTAAATTTTTCCCCGAGAAGCTGGAAAAAAGCTGAAAAAATTTATGATTCTGAAAGCCGGTAAAGAACCTGAGGAAGTAGCGTCCTACAGGCCCATCTCTTTACTCCCTGTAATCTCTAAATTTTTTGAGAGAATATATCTTAAAAGACTGATGCAAATCATCCCCCAAAAATAATATTATCCCAAATCATAAATTTTGGGTTTTTAGAGCGAAACACTCCACAATACAGCAAGTCCATAGGCTAGTAGACCAAATAGAGCGATCGTTAGAAGACAAAAAGTTGTCTCGGTCGTTTTTCTAGATGTATCGCAAGCGTTTGATAAAGTCTGGCACCAAGGACTATTAGCTAAATTGGGGGGGTTTTTTGCCCTCAAACCATTGTAAATTGTTAGAAAGTTATCTAGAGGATAGGACGTTTAGAGTAAGAATGGGGGTGAGCTCTCAAGCTTTAGACCAATCAGAGCTGGCGTCCCACAAGGAAGCGTGCTGGGACCTATCTTGTACCTGCTATTTACGAGTGATACCCCTGAAAGTAATGACACACTAACAGCAACTTTCGCAGACGACACTGCAAAAATGACAATAGGCAATACACTGCAAGGGGCCAATAGAAAACTCCAACGAGAATTAGACGATTTGTCGAAATGGAGAAAAAAATGGAGGATAAGATTCAATGCCCTCAAATCTATCCACACTGTGTTTACTTATAAGAAAGACGGTCATGAGCCTATCTTCCTGGAAGGTGTGGCGGTACCCTACTCGAGTGCAGCCAAATACCTCGGCATGACTCTGGACTGTAAACTCAAATGGAAAGAGCACGTAAAAAAGAAAAGAAAAGAATTAAATCTAAAATTGCATAAAATGTATTGGCTCCTTGGCAGGAAGTCCAAACTTTCCTTAAGTAATAAAATACTATTATACAAAGCAATACTACGGCCAGTATGGAGCTACGGATGCCAGCTCTGGGGGTGCACAGCTGAAAGCAACCTGAGGCCAATTCAAACGTTCCAAAATAAAGTACTAAAAATCATAACAGATGCCCCGAGGTATACTAGAAACGCTGATATACATAGGGACCTGGAGATAGATACTGTCAAGCAAGTTATCATGAAAATGGCCGGCAATCATGAAACGGCCCTTGAAATGCATCCTAATACACTAGTTGATGACTTGCTTGACAATGAAACAATGACTAGAAGACTCAAACGAAGGAAGACGTTTGAATTGGCTTCAGGTCGCTTTCTTAAAGGATGAGACCTTTAATCTCATACCAAATAAATGTACTATATGATGTAAATATTTAGGACCTAGTCAAAGAGAAATTAACTGCCGAAAGCAGTATGCAATAGTTCAAATTATTATAGGAAAAAAATTGTAAGATAGTGTGTAAGCATTAGTGTCAATATGTAGCCCGTGTAAACTTGTGCAAATAATAAAAAAAAAAAAAAAAAAAAAAAAAAAAATTATTTCATTATGGGAAGCGGCAAAAATGGCATTGACTACAGGCGGCAAAAACATAAATCCGGCCCTGGTGCTGGGTCTCTATTTGTCTCTGGGAATGAATGATCTCTAAGCTGGACTAACCTCTCATCTTGATATCTATGAGATCTTGCATCTCTCTCACGGTCCCGGTTCAGGTCACGTTCACGGTCACGGTTTAGGTCACGTTCACGGTCACGGTCACGATCCCGGTCGCGATCTCGATCTCGATCCCTATCTTGATCACGTTCTCGATGATCTCTAAACGGTAAAGGTGAACGAGCCCTCATTCTCCGATAAGGTGAGCGAGATCGTGGTGACCTCCGACTCCTCCGACCAGGAGAAACATTTCTTGAGGGTGACCTAGACTTTGATCTTGAGGGGCGGCGGCGGGGTTGATAGCGAGGTGGAGAATAGCGTGGCCTCGGTCGAGGTGATCTGCTGCTTCGCCGATTGCGAGGGTAACTTGGTGAGCGAGATCTTCTATACGGTAATCTGCAATGATAAAAAAATCCAAATTATCTTCAGCGGTAGAAATGTGATGAAATGCAAGGATGGGACTCTAGCTAACTTCTGCTCATGCGATTGAATGGTGTGGTGCGATTGAATTCTTGCATAAAAACCAGTAAACATGAAGAGTATACTATAAAATCATAAAATTCACTCACAGACTCACAAAATGACTCAAAAGTTAAAGGTGTGATTCTTCTAAGATATTTTGTTAATTTTTTTTCATTCTTTATGATTTTTTCAAAGGTATTGCGTTCATTTTCTGTTGCTCATCTTGGTGACTTTAATTGAAGCATTTAATGCAGGAAAGTCGTCTCTGCCAAATGCCCATGTTGAGAAAAATGCGTTTAGAGTTTAAAACATCACTGTTCCAATCCCTTTTATGGAAATATATCTGCCTGCCACTTAGTGCATAATCATCTTATCAAAGTCAAACTTGGTACACATATACTTTAAGGTATGAGGAAGCGAACGAGCTGGTGCCAGATGCCCTTCTTGCATAAAATGCCTCAATTGTGGACTGTGCTGCTGTGTTAGTCAGTAAAAAGTTCATTTCTGTAATTTTTAAGAAATAAAATCTACCTGTTTCCATTAAAAAGTAAAAACACCGAAAGTAAAATTAAAAAAAGTGAAATAAAAGAAAAGAAGGATTGTTAGATAGATAGATAGAAGCCGTCAATCCCCTCAGCTGCAGGTTTAGCTCTTGTGCGGGTCTTTTACCACGAACGACAGACTTTTACGAGGCTCCTTCAAACCCAATCAAACCGTTTAATCGAGCAAGGATGTCGGTGGACTTGAAGTGCACTGATCATCATCCAATACCATGTTAGTTGATGGGCAAACAACTCCCATGTAGAGACTCACTAGGCAAATTGTTAGCGCGGGGTCAAAGCATTCAATGAGTTTGGGGGAAAAATAGGGTGCAAGGATAAGAAAGAGCCTGTTGGAATCCGCTACATGCAATAGATCCAGCGAAGGAAAGGACATCCTACAACTAATAGGAGGGCATCTCGGTTGAAGTGCTTTGATATTTTGTACTCTAATCTCTTTTAATTCCTCCTTTGTCTTATTCCTCTTCCTTGAAAACTTAAAATATCTTAAATACCATAACATACATTATCTTGGAATTACTAAAATTTTCGGCTTGCTGGATTGACTCAATTTCTAGTTCTGTGTTAGCCGGCGTTAAAGTCACAGTAACATCACAAAATTAGCCAAAAGAAATGGCTCAAACTCTTCTTTTTGAAGTAAAGAAACAATGAGGAAAACAGACTTACCGTCTTGTCCCACCAAATCGGCCTCGAGATAAAGAACGCGACCGTCTTGATCGAGAACGTCTTGACCTAGAACGAGGTCTGGAATCTGTACCTCTGGAGTTCCGAGGTGAGCCCCCTGATGACTTGGGAGATTGAGACCTAGATTTCTTCCTTTGAGCTGGAAAAACAAGGAGGAATAATGAATTGAGTCCTTGGTAATAATGGGGCTCTTGCTAACTTTTTCAACAAACAATTGAAAAGTTAATTCTTGAGTGAAATTCAGCGAAAATTAGGATGAGAACTTTAAAAAATTAGGAACTTAACTCACAGACACACAAAAAGACTTTATTTAAAGTTTATGGTGTAAGAGTGGAGCTACACAGGAGCCATGGGAGATTCTTATCTAATTTGAGGCTTTCCTCAGTGTGTATCTATAGATAGAGAGACAAATTAGGTAGGAATATTTATTTATTTATTTTTTATTTTTATACAATGAGCCTTACGGCTAAGGTACAGGTCAATATTTATCGAATAAATAACTAACAATGAATACTCCATGACAACCTGCATAGCTCTGCCATTTAAATATTAAGGAGATTCCGGTCTAGTTTGTCACTCTACAGAAACACACAGAGAAGAGCCTCAAATTAGATTTAATCTCCCAGGGTACCCGTTTAGCTCCGCCATTACGCCTTCTGAACATGGGGAAGAGATACACTAATAAAGAAACTACAATAAGAATGAAAAGTAAACTTACGGTTAATTTTTCTTTCCGGAGAATTATCACCTATGACTACAAGCTCTGGCGAATCTTGACGTTTCCGAATGTTGCCAGTGACTGGCTTGGACTTGAAAGGGACTTTACTTTTTTCGGCTTTCTCGTTGCTCCCACTTATGCTGAAAAGTTTTAAGGAAAATTAGATTCTGAAAGTAAAGAAGAGGCCGCCCCTTAAATCTATGCTTGATTGCCAACACTTTTTCTTCTCACAAACTCTGTAACTGGCAAGAAAGAAAGAATTCATCCTGAATCCATAAGAAAATTCGGCTTGTACAGTAAAAGTTCAGTGTGTCGAACCGTGAGGAGACCGGAAAAAAGTTCAACAAAACAGGCCGATGTAAGTCGAATTATCGGCAAAATCCAACCGAGTTCGACACGTCAAGCTTTTTCCCAAAATCTTTATGTTTCCAGAGAAGCTCCGTTTATCATTGGACTAAATAACCCGTTTTTTGTTAGTTCCGCCATGTTTCGCGCTGGGATCTTCCATCAGCAGCCTGGACGCTGATAACGAAAATCAGCACCTATCACCTCAACCGACTGACGAGAGTGAGCACTCCTATGCTGCCACAGAATGCAAATCTACCTGAAACCCCAGGTCTCAAGTAAGAGCAAACAGACTATAATTTGAGCATGTACGAAGGCCTAGGAGGATGTTGGTGTAAGATAGTAAAAGAGGAGAGAAGATTCACAGGTGGCTAGTCCTGGTTTGATTTAGACAATAAGGCTCCTACTAACTTTTGCTACAAGCGATTGAATTGTTAATTCTTGATTAAAATCAAGCAAAAATTGCTATGAGCACATTAAAAAATTATGAAATTAACTCACCCAATTCTGAAAATGACTTTAACCCATTCGCTTAGTTTGACGAGCGGTGCTCGTCCAAGCCGCGCTGGCCCAGGAATGAAATGACGAGCGCCGCTCGTCATAGAAACTCCGCCTTCTTTCAGCACGTAGTTCCTGGTCTCTCCGATAGATAGCGCCACTGCTATCATTCCATATGTTATAGCGTGCAGTGTGACCAACTTATACACAAAATTTTCATGATTTAATCACGGGTGCGGCGGGGTAAAAAAAAATACTAAGCGAATGGGTTAATGTTTAAGACGTAATGGTGGAACTACGCAGGTACCATGAGAGATTCCTGTCAAATTTGAGACTTTCCTCAGTGTGTTTCTGCAGAGAGAATGAAAAATTAGATAGGAACCTCCTATGATACCTGCATAGCTCCAATGTCTTTGCTCTTAAATGGCGGAGCTGTGCAATTGTCATGGGAGATTCCTATCTAATTTTTCATTCTCTCCATAGAAAAAAACAGATGAGTCTCGAATCAGATAGGAATCTTCCATGGTGCCTGCATAGCTTCGCCATTACACCTCAAACTTTCAAATTATTTTGTGAGTTCAAGAAAGAATAGCATAATTTTTTCATGTGCTCATCAACATTTTGCCTGAATTTTACTCAAGAAATATTTATTCAATCGCTTACGGCAAAAGTTAGCAAGAATCTCATTCACCCAAGTGCTTTCCAAGCTTAGAATCTCCACTGCATCAATAATTCAGTGCACTATCTTCAATTATAGCTGAAAAGCAAGGCAATTTAGGGGGGGGAAAAAATCAAAATACCTGTTTTTAGAGTTTTCGGCAACTGGTTGGCGCTCGGGACTTTTTGGCTTGGCTGAAACAAAGGGTAAGTAAATGAAAAAAAATGAAAAAAAACTTATCTGACCAACAAGAATAAAGAAAAAAGTCAGGCATTCCAGATGAAGAGAAAACCAGAGGAGTTCATAAACTTTATTGCCCATAAGTCCAAAATTTGTTAAGTTTTTCAGACCTCTTGATGCAAAATTTGTCTCATTTACACATGTTATGATCAACCCAATTTCCATTGAGGGCTTTCAAGTAAAACGTTTTATTTGTGGATTACCATGCAGCGATTCTCTTTAAAGTCAACTGCAAAGTTAGGAATTTCACAACCATCGAAGTCCTTTAAAATATTTGTGACAGAGGCGTGAAAATTCCAGATGCTATGAGTATCCGTGATATTTAAGATGTTGCTGTTTATTGGTGGCGATACAATAAGTGCCTGACTTTATGGTAATCAGAGGAATGTCCGTCCCATACTATGTTTGGGCCAGGAGTGTAAGTTTTTAGTTATGGCTCGTGGTTAGAGTTTGGAAAATTTTGCTGTAATTTTTTGCAAAATTCGAAATTATTTTATATTGATTTTTAAGTAATTTTAAGCTGATTTCGATGTTATTTTTCGACGCACTTTTTACATATTTCAAGGTTAACATCAACTTAAAGGTTTTTGCAGCAATTTTTTAATCATTTTTTATTTTGAAGCCATACAGGATTGCGCAATTCAATTCTAAATGAATTTCTGTCTGTTTACATAAACACAAGCTAAGCTCCCCCAAAAAAAAGGCACACTTTACCTCGGAAAAGGACGCATTTTAAAAAGACGCAATTTAATGTACTACAGTGCAAGATTTTGCCAAATTGACAATTTAACAGTTATTTTTCGTATCTTTTCCCGCAATTTTGCAGGTATTTCGCAATGTAGATCCGATTTTGCTTAAAAATTCGAAAATGCCCAATTCCGTTATTTTGCTTCGCATATTTGAAACCAGGGGGGCATGACTGGTACTCCTATGAGGGTTAGAACATTAAACGACCGTTTTAAAATTTTTGCGGTCGCGAAATTTTCCAAACTCTACGTCATTAGATGTTGTTGCCTGGGTTATTTTTTAGAGACCTCCCAAAGCTGGTCACTGCGCAATGGTATACGGTCTTTAGTACACATTGTCTCTGCTTGCAACCTCAAGTAATTTTCAACTATTGGGGGCCCTTTGGAGGTTCTGTTCTTTAGTGCACTCGACTTCTGACATCAGACTGTATGCTTTTGCTGCATAGATTAGCATTATAAAAAAAGTTTACACCAGGTACTTACGGGGCCTTAGAAGCTCAGGATTTTTTTCAAATTTGATGTCAACAAAATTTCCCCGAAACTGTTTTCTGTAGATTCTCTGAAACACAAAGACAAAATAGCGCATCGTTAAAAAAAGTTTCCTGAGGAGAGGGCTGAGTTTAAAATAAATGTTTTTTTTTTTGGTCAACCAGTGTTATCAAATAATACAACATGTGTATGGAGCTGAATTTTAGTACTTTTTAAGAGGAAAATTAAAGTACTCGGTGAGCTGAGAGTAAACGTGTCTGTGGTCGATTCTTACGTAAAATTGCGGGAACATAAAAGTGAAAGCATTGACAATTTCCCTCACAAAATTTAAAGATGGCGGTTAAAAAAAAAGGTCAGAATGGGGAAGCCCCATCTAATCGCGACTTTTTGCGCTGAGACAAGTGATTCATCAGAGAGAAAGCTGCAAATAAATGGGACTCCACCATAGTGATCTGCTCATTCAACTGCCATCTTTGAATATAATTTGATGCATTTATGGAGTTTGTGAAGGGTATTGAGACTCTCCCATGATTTTGATGTTATTTTCAAGCAATGGGGCTCTTGCAAACTTTTGCTGTAGGGGATTGAAGAGTTGATTCTTGCTTAAAACCCTATAAAAAAGACGATGAGTCGGTACACTGAAAAATCACATAATTCACTCTCAGAATAGGGCTGTTGAGTGAGTCGGGGATTCGTGATTTTTCCATGAGATCATATAGTCCTAAAGCGGGAAGAACGAAGATGGCTTCAGTTTTTTTTTTCGTTGCGCCGTTCCTGAGAAAATTGAAGTTGAAAATTGGATCCTCAAAAAAAAGGGTTTTTGGCGGGAAACTGGCTGCGCGGTGCATTGTGGGTGCCTTTTGACGTCAATGCTCCGGTTCTCAGTTGAGGGGCTCAGCGTCTTGCTTTCAGCACAGCGAGACCGCATGCGGGTCCCATTGATCATGCGGCAGTTGAGGGGAGGCCGTCAGTTTCCCCGATCAAGCCGTCTTCTCACGCCATTTTCTCGAAAACCGTAAGTCTCAGCAAAGAACTGACTTATTTGATCGAAAGAACATGAAATTATCAGTTGGGATGGTTTAGTGGTTTTTTTTTCAGACTTACCTACGAGACAAGTAAAGAGAAAATCACATGAAAAATTTAAAATTATAGAACGAAACTTCCGATACCTCCCCTTCTGTTAATCTCTGTCCCCCAGTTGACATAGCAGAGCTCAAAAAAACGAATGAAACATAAGAATGGAAATTTTACGCTCTATGAATTTGTCCTTTTGTGTTTTTCTCTCAAAAGGGCAGTAAACGAGGAAAATTGAAAAATTCTGCGGAAATTTCGGATTTTCAGCGATATTCCGGGAATCAAAATTTTGAGATTGGCTCGTTTTCTGACTCATGGAAGAACAAAAAAAAATATAAGTGTAACCAATCGAATGGAAATTCTCTAATCTTTCCCCTTTGATAACCAAAATTTTTTTGTGTAAGACGCATCGGTACCAAAATATTGGTGAAAAACTGCGTCGAGTTCTGGGTTGCAATGACACTCTCACCATCAAGATCGTCCAAGTTGCTGCTGTTTTTTTGCATTTTCCGTGGTTTCGGTGCGTCTTACATGAAAAATGATAGAAACCAAAAAAAAAGATTAGAAAATTTCCATTCGATTAGTTACACTTATATTATTTTTGGTTCTTCCATGAGTCAGAAAAGAGCCGATCTCCAAAATTTCGATTTCCGGAATATCCTTGAAAATCCGACATTTTCGCAGAACTTTTCAATGTCCCTTGTTTACCGTTCATTTTGAGAGGAAAAAACTAAATAACAAACTTAAAGAGCGTAAAATTTCAGATATATATGTTTCATTCAATTTTTGAGCGTCGCTTTGTGAATTGGGTAGACAGTGATTTACAAAAAGGACTGTCGGAAGTTTCGATCTCTAACCTTAAATTGTTATCTGTTTTTCGGTCCATCCGTCTCTTAGGCAAAGTCTGAGAAAAAAAATACCACTCTTTGTCAATTGATAATTTTTAGCTCTTTCGATTAATTAGATTGGTTTGTTACTGAGACTTACGGTTTTTGAGAAAATGGCGTGAGAAGGCGGCTTCATCGGAGCCACCGGCGGCTGCCGTAGGATTCAATAGGCCTGCCACGCTGCCGCGCCGTCCGGCCGATAGAATAGGGATGGGTACCTCCGCTGAGCAAACCGAAGAAATGACGTAGCTGTGACTCGCTAACCGATGTTTCCCGCCACAGGCCGTTTTTAAAACTTATCAATTTTTCGGCACTTTGAACCCATTTTTTCGGTGTTCCCGCGTCCAAATGAAAAAAGAAAAAATATGGGGTCCTTAATTTTTCCTCTTCTTTCATAATTTGAATTAAAAAAATTCGACTCAACAGCCCTATTGGGGTTAATGGTGGAGAGACGCAGGTATCTTGGGAGATTCCTATCTGAATTGAGACATATCTCTGTGTTTCCATAGGGAAAGTGATATACTAGACGGGAATCTCCCATGATACCTGCGTTGAGCCGCCATAAAATCTTGCCATTGTAGCAGTTACCTGAAATTATTACTGAATTTTAGACTTTCTTAGAGTGGTTTTCATGATTTCCGCTGATCTTTACATCAGATTGGACTATTTATTTGCTTATAGCAAAAGTTTGCAAGAGCCCCATTTAACAAAGAAATGGACCCTTCAGAGCGCTGTAGCAAAAAGTTTTTTTGGCCCCAAAAAACTCATTATCACATTTGTAACTGTCTAAAACGAGCTGCTAAACGGAATTGCCCTTAGGGGAGGCTGCCCTAGTGCACAAGATGTTTTTACTTCAGAAAAAAAAAAAGCGAAAATCATGTATTTTGGCCGCCTATTTCTACCTGCCGTCAGCTCATTATCCAGGAAGGCCTCCATACTACTCCTTCTCTCAACATGCTTGAATGCCTTAAATTCTCGATTTATAACAACATGGTTACCCCCCCAAAATCTCACGCCCACACACTGCTACACCAGCCGCCACAAAAAAATCAAAAACCTGCGAGCTAGACTATCCATCACCCAGAGTAGTGTGAGAAGTGCCTCAATAAAATCTTTAATGTCGTATCTGAGGACCTTAAGAACACATTCAAAAAGGGGGAAATCAATGTGTTCTTCAACGTCTTATCAAAAAACCTGTTGATGAAGGGGTATTATAGCATGGAGGAACTGATCAGCAGGTAGAGTTACCTGGTCTACAACATTATTATTTCTTTAATGCTCCCATAACTTCTGTTTTTTCTTATCTTCTTTTCAAATATTTCTACTCTTTTCTTGACGTGTACGATAGCCCCTGGCCGCTTCCATACATTGAATATCAAAAAAAATAAATAAAAATAAAAAAACAACCATCTTGCCCTTTTTCGATATAGATAGTATCCTAAAAAAAGATACAGGGCTGATTGGGGCTTTCAAAAAAACACTCTTTTATATTTTCTTCATAATTCATGATAACTTGGGGCTTCTTACCTAAAGTGCCTCTCATTATCGATTTTCACTATCAATTCCGCCCTCTCTCCAGGCTGATTGAATTTCATTTCTTCCATAACTTTTGGCTTCAAACCCTCCAAACTGCTCTTCAATCTTTCCGACAATATGTTGAGTCAGAGCTAATGCGCCTGTTTTGTGACTAGGTGCCTTCGGAATATTGTTGAGCGCTACGTACAGCAAACGGAAATAACGACCCTGTAAAAAAAAACATTCAGAACATCAAAATGAATGGTATGATCAAGTTATTGTAAGAAATAGGAGCATAGCCGTAGCCAGGATATTGTCTTCCTCTCTCTTAGCCCATTTGAATGCATTTATTAGAAAAGGATGGATATGAGGGCTGTCACATGACTGCAGCCCCTGTTTCTGTCCTTTTCTAACACATGCGTTTAAATGGGCTAAGAGAGATGGAGACAATATCGCTACGGCTATGAATAGGAGTTGTACTAACAGAGACAAAAAAACTTGATCAATGTATGCAATAAACAACAGACAATACACAATAAAACACACGTCATACCAAGGAAAATCGAGTATTTTTGAGTACATTAAGCGAAAATTTCAGCTAAATCCACAGTTTTCACAGGTTTTTTTTTTTTTTTTTTTTTTTTTAAATTTTGAAGATTTACTGAAAGAACAGATCAATTATGGCTGCCGTTTTTTTTTAAAAACGCAAATTATTGCCGTATATCTTTTTAAAAAAAAGAAACGAGAAAGTCTCAGCTTTCTATTCACACAACAGAAAATTGAGTTTTTTCAAGTATATCATGCGAAAATTTCATTTGAATCTATCCATGGTTACTATTTTTTCCCCTTTTGCATTTCTGAGATTTTCCGACTGATGTATGATTTGTCTCCAGGGCCGGATTTCCCATTAGACGAACTAGGCCCCGGGGCCCAGAGGCGCCGCAGTCCGAGGAGCGCCCCGCTGCGATTGGTTGCTTTAGCAGTCTTAACTATCGACAGCGCCTCACGAGGAACATTGACTACGATAAAGTGATTTAAAGACTTCTCACGCAAAAAATCTAGAAAATAAATGCTGTAAATAAATGTGAGTAAATGTAACCATGTCTTTCAAAAATTTTCTGTTTTCGTTCCATTTTTGGTTCTCTTGTGTAATGTGTAGAGCGGCGACCCGATGCAATGGGCTATATATAAGGGTCGCGACAGAACAAAAAATGCAGTAGTTGGGGGGGGGGGGTAGAAAGTCCGGCCAAGTGGGAACTCGAGAAGGCGGAAGGGGCGCCGAAAAACTTTTGGCCTAGAGCGCTGAGAGGGGTAAATCCGGCCCTGTTTGTCTCCACTAAATTTTATGAAGTTGAGGTTCAAATTTTTCTGAGGGAAGGCCCCCGGACCCAGATGGGTTGAAGAATAAGTTTCAAAAGTGAGGGGACAAACTCAAGCACTTACCAGATACTTCATGTAATGGCTCTGACTAGTCAAATGTTTGAGGATACTACGAGGGTCGCCCCTCTTATCGCACAGGAGACAGATGTAGCGTGGTTCATTTGCGGGGTCAGGGTTTGTCAATTCAACCAGAAACTCAAGTCCGATTAACGGAGCTTCAGAAAATTCATCCAGAGCTGTTTGAAGTTGACAAACATCTTGCATTATGTCTTCGAATCCTGGAGGAACAGGTTCTCCCCGGGTTTAATGTGCGGCGCTTCAACTGTGGGAGCGAAAAAAGAAACATGAGTCAAAAATACAAAAATGTAATTCTGTTTCTGACTTGGATGTTTTATTTTCTGCTAACTTTTCTTTTAATGAGCTTCTGAATAATACTACCTAGAGAGCTTTAAGACTTCTTGGTTTTACAAGAGTTTTAACAACGTTTTCA